>JACCGJ010011623.1:0-15491 GCA_013407085.1 Atriophallophorus winterbourni | reverse complement strand
ATAGAACTCACGGCAATTATACTCTTCGTATCATTGAACGTTAGTCCGTACATTTCTGCAGTTTTTGAAAAGTTGGATAGGTTTCTGTCGTGATCGGCTTTATCTCGCCCACAGATGACGATATTGTCAATGTACGCGAACGTGCCAGATAGTTTTTCTTTGATTATTAGTTCATCAATGATCCGCTGGAAACACGCGACTCCGTTGGTCACACCAAATGGAATTCGACGGAATTGGTAGAGTTTGCCGGCAGCTTCGAATGCGGTGAATGGTTTATCCCCGTCACATAGGGGTATTTGGTGATATGCGCTCCGCAGATCTAGAGTACTGAAAACAATATAAACAGCGACATTTTCAACTAGTTGATCGATCCTTGGCAAAGGGTAAGCATCAAGTTGCGTGAACCTGTTAATTGTCTGGCTATAATGAATAACTAACCGCTTTTGTGACGTTCGCTGGTAGTAATTAGAAGCTGAGCCCGCCAGGGAAAAGATGATGGCTCAATTATACCTTCTTTCAACAATTGTTCAATCTCCGATCTGATGAAACGCTCATCGACAAAAGAGTAGCGTCTGGATTTAGTGGCTATAGGCTTGCAGTCAGCAGATAAGTTTTCGAAGAGAGACGGAGGTGTGACTTTGGCTGCCATAAGTCCACATATAGAGAGCGAAGGTTTGGGGCCTCCAAACGGGATCTCGACCTTTTCGTGCATTTTCAAAAAGTCATGTCTAAACAGTACATCTGCAGAAAGATTAGGCATGACTGAAAATTTGAATTGTGGATAAACTGATTTCTTGTAGCGAATGGGTAGGTAAACCATGCCTTCGGTTTGACTCGTATGTTCGGTATTAGCAAGAGTTATTTTGTTTATAAACGGGACTAGTTCCCAAGAGTTCTTACGAACAACCGAGGAATTTATGTAGCTCTCAGAGCTCCCAGTATCTATGAGAGCCTGCAGTCGGATGCCTTTGACGTACACAATAATGATTGCATTAGACAGGGATACAGGAGCAGCGGAACAGAACAAAGCGGAAACAACTGAACTTGTCGATGGACGGTTATTTCTTGTGTCAGATGATGACAAACAAACTCGTTGAAAATGACCTTTTTTTCCACATCCTTTGCAAACAACTTCTCTGGCAGGACATTTTGGTCTTGGATGCCTAGATAACCCACAAAAATAACATTTTGCAGTATGCGCGGCGGCAGTCACCTCTACAGGCGTATCTGGGTGTATTTGTGTTTGGTTAAGGGGGATATCATTGTTGGTGCATGGCAGCCTGTTAGCATAAGATTCAGATTGTTTGAGAGCTAGTTCGAGTGATCTTGCTGTATCGAATGCTTTCTGGAAGTTGAGTGTTGAATGTTCTAACAATCTCTGTCGGGTTGCAGTGGACTGAATGCCGCTGATAAAGGCATCTCGGAGTGCATCATCTTTATACTGCTCCATACTGACAGCATTGAAATTACAATCCCTGGCAAGGTTTCGTAGTTTATGAGTGAATAGGTCGAGTGATTGACCGTCTTCTTGCTTGCATGTCGCCAATAAATGTCGAGCGAAAATTTCGTTTTTCGGTTTAACATATAAGGCCTCCAAGGTGGAAATGGCTTCGGCGTATGTAGTACAATCCGCAAGTAAATCATATACATCAGAGGAAACGAAGTTGAATAATACTTTCAGCTTATCTGGTTCGAGCTCGTTCAGCTCATTGAGAAAATTAGAAAATGTGTTAAACCAGTGTTTCCAAAGTTTAGCGGCGTCTGAGGCGTTTGGGTCAGCATTGAATTTCTCAGGTCGTAGAAACCGTTCCATTTGCAAATAGTGATTTGAATAAATTGTACTGATTGATCAATCAAACAAACGAGTGAGAAGAATGATTGCCTGTAAGCTAGGCTTTATTCAAATCACAATTGGAGTATAGTGGCTGCAAAGAGAAAGAGTATTACAATAAGACTAGAACAATGGAACAATGGAACAATGGTTTATTGCAGTAAAAAAGCGTACAAGCTTAAAATAACCGCAGGATGGTATGGTGTTTACTAAAGCAAGCAAAAGTGAAAAATATGAAGCGAGTGTCATAAGAGGATAAAAGAGCAATAGCTTTTGCAGCGTAAAAGCATAGCTTAAAAAAAACCACAGGGTGTTATTTACAGTGCGGTGAGAATAAAACAGGGAGTATCATCTAGTACGGGGGCGGGAAGGCCGTATAGCGGGCCACACTCGCTTGAAATTGCGTCTTCCCGATTTTGCGAGGCGGTAGCAGGGGAAACGGAGGCATCGTGGTTGCGTTAGACCTGTAAACAAGTGAAACAGAAAGTTAAATGTAGTAATCAAGGGATTTTGTAATGGAGTTCTTGGAGGAGGGAGTCGATTCTGTGTTTAAACACGGTTAAAGAGGGAGCCGATACCACATCCTATGGTAATTTGTTCCAAAGAGCACAAACACGCACAGAGAAAAAGTACTTTCGGCAGTTGATACGGGACTGTTTCAAGCAAAGTCTGTGTGAGTGACCGCGCAAATGCGTTGTCTCGGTGTTGCGGGAAAATAGGGAAAAGCACGGGTGGGTGGGTGGATGAGGACATGATCTGATATAGATAGATAAGATCACCACGGGTCCGGCGATACTGCACAGAAAACATTTTCAATATTTCCAATCGTTGAGGATATGGAATGAAGAACAATCCTCTGACAAGTTTCGTCGCACGCCGTTGAGGTGCCTCCAACAACTTTTGGTCTTTGATCAACCACGGGCTCCAGGCCTGAATAGCATATTCCAAATGTGGCCGAAGAAACGCTTTCAAAAGAATAGGAAAACATCGTGGCTCAAAGTGATTGAGTGCTCTGCGCAGGAGACCTAACATACTATTGGCAGTGTAGGCCATTTTTCTACAGGTGGCTGAGACGGATAACCTAGACTCAACAATGATTCCTAAGTCACGTTCAGCGTTGCTAACCTGGAGCGACTGACTACCAAGATGATAGTGTGGAGTACTGCCAGCGCGAGTAGAAAGGACACGGCATTTCGATACGTTGAAGGGGAGATTATTCGTGACTGACCATAAGTGGAGTGTGTTGAGGTCCGCTTGCAGTAGATCCATGTCAGTACGGCTGTAAATCGTTCGCCATATTTTGACATCATCTGCATACAGCAAGACAGGGGAATGAAGGGAACGTGTAAGATCGTCCACAAAGATGAGGAAAAGATTCGGTCCTAAAACAGAACCCTGCGGAACGCCACTAGGGGTGGCAAACGGGGTTGAGAAAGAGCCGTTAACACGCACACGTGCCGATCGTTCATGGAGGTAACTTTTTAACCACGACAAGAGCTTGCCGGAAATTCCCAGCGAAACAAGCTTCTGCAGAAGTATCCGGTGGTCGACTCTGTCAAAGGCCTTGGAGAAATCCAAATAAATCACATAGACTTCCCGACCTTTATCGACTGCGGTCGTCCACTGATCGCGAGCAAGCATAAGATTTGTAAGGCACGATCTACGACGGCGGAAGCCATGTTGATTATCGGATAAGAGTTGAAATGTATCAACGTGATGCCGTAATGCGTCCACAATAATAGATTCCATTATTTTGGATACCACGGACAATAGGGTGATGGGGCGATAGTTGCTGACATCGGAGCGTGAACCACCCTTGTAGATAGGAGAAATGGATCCACACCTCCACTGGACGGGAGCACAACCAAGAGAAAAAATATGCTGAAAAAGGTCCGTCAAAGGGTAGCATAAAGAAGCAGCACATTCGCGCAGAACTCTAGGGTGAAGCGTATCAGGACCAGTAGAACTAGAAGGACGCAGGGGTATGAGCTTGCGAGAATAGCGGCAGGTGTAAAAGTGATGTCTGGAAGTTCGAAAAGTGATGGGGTTGAGTTGACAGGTACGGAAAGCGATGTACTGGAGGGCTCAAAAATCGAGGCATAGTAAAGCCGTAGTGCTTCTGCTGCTTCACTGGCTGTCTGGGTAGGGCCCAACGGTGTTTCTAAAGTTGTAATGCCAGGTTTGACATGACGTAAACGATTGACAAAGCTAAAGAGCCGTTTTGGGTTATCAGCAGAGGCACACGAAAGTTTGTACTGGTAGTTCAAACGATCTTCGCGGATGAGAGCCGTGGATTGGTTTCGATACATTCGATAGCGTTTCCACTGTTGATAGGAAGGGGAGTGGACATAAATAGTCCTTTCTCTATTCCGTTCGCTAATGAATTTTCGAGTGCGGCTACGTAGTGGTGTTCTCCTGTGCTTCCGCAGCGGAACAGCTTCAGTTACCGTGCATGAAGCTGTTAATTGTAGTAGTCGGGAGGAAAAACTCAACCATGCATCGTCAGCTGATAGGTCGGTACTGAAATACCAGTCCTGATTCAGAATAAGAATGTTTAGCTTGTTGTAGTCTGTCCACCTCCGTGTGAACACTGAGCTATCTGCAATCTTGTCAGCCCAGTAGACTAGCTGGAAATGTAAGAATACATGATCCTTGCGCCCAAGCGGTGCACGACGTTCGACATATTCAATCATCAGTTCATCGTCTGTAAAAATAAGATCCAGTAAAGATGGCGTATCATTAGAACGGAAACGGGTGGGTTCAGTGGAATGGTTGAACAATGGGTGTGTGTGGAACAGATCTAGTAACTTTGCACCGAAATGACCATCTGGATAAGGACGATCGAACAAATTTGGAAGATTAAAGTCCCCCATGATGAGAACATGTGTGTGTGTCTGAAGGAGTACACGATTCGGGTAACTTAGCAATTGTTCATCGTCTTGGTTAGGATTACTCGGGGGGCGATAAATAACTATAACTATGATTGATTCAAAACTGGATATTTGTAAAGTGCAACTTAAAGTATCAGAGGATTGCATGACAGAAGTAAAAAGTTCAGTACAGTGAATAGAGATATTGACGTAAAGGGCTACGCCACCACCAGGCGATGGTCTATCGGATCGAAGAACGTTCATGTTCGGGATATGAATTTCATTGTCAAGATGGAGTTCGTTCAACCAAGTTTCAGTTAGTGCAATAATATCATAAGGACACGTGGAAACATGGAACGTTAGTTCATTGAGTTTGCTCAACAGACCTTGAGTGTTTGTATAAGCACATTTTAGGTATTTGCGGTGAATAAAACCAGACATTGCGTTTTCGCCGGCCAGAGTAGGGCCGGCTAAATCAAGTTTTTTTGCATAATATCAGAGGAGTTATTCGATGTAAGATCACTTATCTTTGGACTCGAATTTTCAGATAGGAGAGTAGCCAGCGTAGGGTTGTTGGAGCACATTTCGCTTTGTGTAACAGGATTTTGCGTTGCGCTGTCAGCCGTGATGGTGACTGGAGTTCGACGAGGTTGGTATGAAAAAATTTGGACACTCGGTGGTGCTGTTCTACGAGCACAACGCCAGGCATTTAGGACAGTAGGCAGCATCTCAGAGCTCAGGAAACAAACTTTCAGCAGTCGCGGCGAATTTCCATTGTAAGTGGTTGGACGAGGGAGTCGGTATAAGGACACTGTTGTGACTGGTTCGCAATTCATATGCTGATAAAGAAAACGCCATTGGGCGTGATCGTGTTCTTCACGTTCGGTTTCATTTTCGCTGTCACATTCTGGTACTCCATGAACAATGATGGCTCTAGGAGTGTCTTGTCGTTGCACATTAGGAGGACGATTTTTTGCGCGTTCTATCCAGGGTATATCGGGATGGATACGAGAGGGCGAAGCTTCGTGTCGCAGATAATGTGCAGACAATAAAACACTCTCCATCTGATCGTTATTTTACAAGTCGACGCGCAGCAGACGTGATTGGTAAAGAGTGAGCAGAGGAGGGGTGACGTGTGAGTCTCGTTAGGCATAACGGTTTGATAACCTGGATCTTCATGGTAGTACACAAGCGTTTCCACTGAAGTAGATCATGGGCTTGTTTAGCATTGAACTGGGATTCAGCAGACTCAACAACGTTGGTGCAAATAACAGAGAAATGTTTCACCGTTGACTTGATTTGTTTTGGCCTACGAAGAGGACATGGTTGCTTTTTGGTCGGTGAAGTAGCAGTGAGAGTTTCTGCAATGGGCTTAGAGGTGGCAATTACAAGGGAAGGGGGCAGTTGAAGGAGGTGATAAAGCATATAGCAGCAAAATTCAATCATAGCAGCTGACCAATATATTCTCGACATTGTATCTCGAATGTAAGGTCAGTGCAAAGGGGGCGATTAGCGAGTACACATTGAAGTGATGGCGCAGAGACGTTCAAGTTATAATCTCGGCGTTGTACTCCTTGAAAATGCGAGGAAAACAATTTAGCCTTTTCAGTGCTTGCAATGACGGCTGAGCCATCGTCCATTCTCAAGGTACCTACACCTTTTCGTGTTGACCCTTTAAATTGAACGTAGCTGTAGTAACGTTTCGGATGAGTATGAACCTCTTGAACGAGTCTCATTTCGAAAGAAATTTTTGCTGCACGTATCTTGGAAACAGTTATGTTTCGCGCTATTTTGTAACGGGCCCAGGTCCCACATGAGGGAGTAAGCTTATAACGCCTCCATTCTGCGTCGCGGTGACGTACGCTACGGGAAACTGAGGCTGACCACCATTGAGGTTTACCTTTTTGCGAACGTGTAAGAGAGGAGCGAATCGATCCTGAAGTTAAAGGATGTTTTTCTTGATCTGTCTCCACATCCCATCCACATGGTCAATGTTTTGCCATGGGAGTAGCGCGGCTGCCTGTAATAGGGAAGCAGGGTCAATCCTGTGGAAGCTTCGAGACATTTTAAGTGGGGGTTTACCAAATGACAAAAGTAACTCGCAGGCTAACACTACGTGGTCGCTCTTTCCTAGTGGTGGCAGTAAGACCAAATTTTGTATACCGCTTTCAGAAGTTGAAATAACTAGGTCAAGATTAGACGGAGACTGACCCTCTCTGAATATAGTTGGTTCGTTTACGTGTTGGTTAAGTGCATGGGAGTGTAGCCAGTCTAGAAAATCGTTCGCGACTCCTGGGGTATGTGAGGTTTGGTACTCCCAGTTTATTTCGGGTAGATTAAAATCACCGAAGATTACAACACGTGGTGCTACGGCTAAAAGGAACGAGAGCTTAATTTGGAAAAGAGCAACTTCTTCCAAACTAATGCTCGGACTAAGGTAGACGCAGATTACAACTATACGCGTGCATCCATGCATGAGCAAGGCAGATATTATCTGCACATTCGTTGTAGAAAAAGGAATACTTTTCTCGAAGGAATTAGCATTATTAATAAGGAGCAACGCCCTTCCTGCTAGCTTACCCAGGGGTCGATCGATTCTTACGGCGCTTAACATATGCGCGATTAAAGCTGGTATGTGGTCATCATGAGACAACCATGATTTCGTGACACCCACAATTTTGTAGTGGTTGTCGTCATCTCTACAGAGGAGTTCAGTCCATATATTTCTAATGCTACAAGCGTTTGTATAGAACAAAAGAGCACTATCGTGTGGGGCCAGACTCCCGGTGTTAGGGCTACCTAAGAGCTCTTTGTCCTCGGGCGTAATGCCCGAGGCTGCTTCGCGTTTTTTGAAGGCTGAATTTCATCAAGAGATACAGCATTCGTTTTTGAAGCAGACGACAACTCCTGGCATCTAGTTTCATCTTCGTGGTCTGAGTCACTACAACTCATCCACGATTCATCCTCTAAAGGACGAAGCACGACAGTGGCGCACTTCAATGTTGGAGTATAATTCCCCTGTGTTAGCGTCATCGCCACACTGTTGTCATTTTCTAATCTTCGACTCTGGAGCAAATTTGGTGAGCTACGAGTTACCGTTAACTTTGACTTTCTAACTCTAATTAGGCTAGAAGTTTTCAGGTGTGCCGGGGTGTCAGGTTGCACGATGCAATTTCCCTCGACGCAGTTAAGTTTCTCTGCTTTCGAAAGAAAGTAGTCGCAATCACATTGCTTTGTAAATTCGACTACAATTGGCCGCCGCGATCTGGAAGATGCGTCATTTGGGCCACCCCTCCATTTCACGACCCTGTGAACTCGCTTCAACGGAGTAGTCGGTCTCATGCCAGAAGCACGGAGTAGGTCGATAACCTTACTCCGATCGCTGTCCTTACGAGCCTTTGATTCTCGGATAAAAGGCTCAACCTGCGTTAAAATCGGGACATTTTTAGCCCGTGTTGAGCTAACTTGGTTTCTGGCTTGCAGCTGAGCAACCACTTTTTCTAAATTTTGGACTTTCCGAGCTAGAGCGCGAACGTCCTTAGTCGGGCTAATGTGAACATTCCTATGTTCTTCAACTTTTTTCCATGGAGCCTTTGGAGGACGGCGATGATTTCGCCTTTTGTGTTCTCAAAGGAGTGGAATGCTGGATGGAGGTAGACGGGACCACTGACCTAGCTACTTCGGCAAAAGTTTTGGGTTTCGGAGATGGAGAACGCGTACGTTCCTGGAGACGCTAACACTCCTCAACCAAAGTTTCCACGGACTCCATGCAGTCAGCACATAGCTATGTAAGCAATCGGTTGGCCGCATAAACCTTAAATTGTGCTGACGACAGTACAAAGCATTTGGGATGAGCCCAGCGCAGGCACACGTCGCACTCTATACCTTTGGAAACATTCTTGTTGCAGCTGGAGTAAAGGCAAAGACAAAAATTTTGAATCATTTTGCTAATGTGATCGATGAATCAGAAATTTAATGAATTTCGAAAAATTTAGCAGCGTGGAAACAACATTCAAACCGGGCGCGACCTTCAAATTTTTTCAGGAAGCCGTTCCAGAAATTCACCACCCTGAGGTTGAATAAGTTTTTGCGGGAGTCTAGTCTGCATCGACTGCATGGCGACTAATTTGCCGTCAGGTTGCCCAGGCCTAGACAGATATGATAAAATATGTAAAAACAGGTCTTTCTGTTTTTATTAGACAATGTGCGGAAATAGGATAGACCGTTTACTGTCTAATTCCCTTTTAGAGATCAACACATTTGGGAGGCTCACTATACAATCTGAGAGCTTGTTCCAGAAGTTGACCACACGGTTGCTAAAATAGTGCTCACGTGCCAGCGACCTAGGCCTACTCTTAAGAAGTTCCATTGAATTTTCTCTTGTAGCTGCTTTACGGCAAGTTTAAGGATATCAGTGATATTATCACCCGTGAGACCCTTCAGAATCTTGAAGGCTTCTATTAGGTCACCTCACAGCCCCTGCCTCTTTAGTGAGAACAAACCGAAGTACTGGAGTCTTGCATCCTAGTCGAAAGGCGCTGGACACTTTCGAGAAATGCTATATCTTTTATATATACGGTGCCCAGGATTGAACGCAGTATTTGTATAATGGAATAAAGATTGAAGGTTTTCGGCAAGATGAAGCTGAGCGAAGTCTGGACAATTTTCTGCGAGCCTTGTTAGCAGCGTCGGCACATTGAGTAGCCCACTCAAAATCGCCTGTTATAGTTATACCGAGATCCTTCACTTTCTGAGCAGCAGCTATTCTGATAGTTTCTTCGCCGACTTCTAGTTGGGTTGTCCCTAAATCAGTCGTCAGAACACAGCTGTTCCTCAAGTTATTATCAAGTCCCAGGTCTTTGTCCACTCGATTACTTTTGCTAAATCAGACATAAGCGCATCTCTATTGTCGGTTCCTAGGATCTTAACATCATCAGCGAAAAGAAAGCAGCGTGAACTCAAGCAGGCTGCCAGGTCATTTACAAAAAGGAGAAAAAGTAGTGGACCAACGCCGAGCCTTTAGACACTCCGCTGAGAATCAGTGATTCCTCCGAGCACACCCCTGCAATGCTAACGTAGTTAGTGCGATTAGTTAGGAAGCCGTCTAACCATCGATGTGGTTCACCCACCAAGTGTTTACATACCTGGTGCCGAATGATTTTTTCCAAGCACTTGCAAAGTATGCTTGTCAGGCTCACTGGTCTGTAGTTGCGTCCATCCGAAATGGGAACCTTCTTGTATATGGCTAATACCGCCGCTCGTTCCCAATCATCCGGTAGTATACCTTGGAGTAAGGTAGCTTCAGCTGTTACACAACTGTGGTAACCATTTCTCGATTAACCTTGATCGAGAGGTGTTCTACACTCGTGAGTCTCTAAATATTTACCTGAATCGCGCCGACGAACACCGCAAAAGAATGAATGCAACGCATCGATCTTTCCTTGTGCAGTCAAAGCCGTGTTGCCATCATCCAGCACTAACGTAACTATTTCTTCTCTTAAAGATCGCTTATACCTAACATAACCATAAAAGCTTTCAAGTTAATCGTTGCTTTTGTGGCAAGTCTGGATCCGGAGAACCTTTTAGCTTTCCATTTCAGCGCAACAGCTGAATTTCTGATATGTATGTACTGCAGTCTAGATCTGTGAGTTCCAGAGAATTTGTAATCCCTTCAGCTACGGTCACGACATCTAAAAGCCTTGCGAATAGAAGCGCTCCATTAAGGGGTTTTTCCTCGCGTTCTCAATAGTTGTTCAGTAGCAAAACTTTCCTGTAGTTGTAAAAGGTATGTATGTATGTATGAAAGCACAAGCCTGATCCAGGCAAAGTGCCGCGCAGTGACAGACTGCACGTGGGCGAAAATACTGTCAGGTTGCCCATGTCTAGATAAATATGAGGAAGAAAAAAACAACAGGAAATGGTAGTGAGACTCCAATCCGTTTCAGCATGCAGCTCACTAACTCAGGCCGATCAGTTAATCACGGTGTTAGCCGCACAGCACAAAGTACTGCACGATTGCACATCCGTGCACGTAAAAGGTGCCTTTTTATAACATTCCACCCGATGTCTACACTAAATTCTAATTCGTCTGGTTCCCCACTTAGATTCATTGCTTGAGTTTGTGGTTGGACGATGTCCATTCGACTAAAGTTGCGGGACATCTCCACTTGATGACTAGGATGCACTAAAGTCCAGTCAAGAAGAATTACAGCGCGGTCGCTCTTGCCTAGTGGCGAAAAATATTTGAATTCCATGAGACGATAGAACCAAATCTAAAGTGGACGGAGTATGTCCTGACCTAAACCTTGTCGGTTCCCTGACATGTTGATGAAATGCCCCGACGTGGAACCAGTCCAAATATTGCGGCTCAGTTGTCTCTGGTGAAGAAGTTTCAGTACGCCAATCAATGCCTGGGAGATTGAAGTCTCCAACAATTAGTAATGCGTTGCATTGCCCTTTTAGTACTTCTGATGTGTCCATCAGTAATCGATCGCCCAATGGTCAACAGTCGGGCTTCTATAAGAACATCCAAGTGCCAGTCTCCTCCTAACGACACTAACAAATACCGATGTTAGTTGGATTGAGTGAGAAGCAATCTTTATCGATGTGTTGCTGTGGTTAAGAAGTTTGTTTATCATAATTTTCACTCCCCCTCTCGTAGCACCGACGATAGATGTCGTACTTAGTTGATACAAATGACGGAACATGATCATCTGACTTCAACCATGATTCGGATAAGGCAATTATGTCGACCTGGTTTTCCAATGCAGCAAGCTGTAGCTTATCCCACTTATTACGTATAATGCAAGCATTTGTGTACAGTACACTCTAGCGATTGAGGTAACGATGCAGTTTACCACAAGCACAGTGATAGCACACACCAAATGAGAACTCCGGGAGTTGGAATACAAAGGTGTGTAGGAATTATTCCCAATTTATATAATTCCTTAATAATTCAGAAAGTAAGTTTATTTCCATAAACGTTTTCCATCATGATGCCGTGTGTAGTTTCGTTCAAATCAACTGAACACACACTTGCGCTTCCTACAGCGTGAACGTCTGATAACGTGCCTGGTGCCGAACCACTAATTAATCGTTTCAGATTACTGACCCAGAATATTTCTTCCCTTTTCGGTAATTCACTGCTTGTTCCATCTACGACGAGCAATTATCCGCTGAAGAAATAACACGGGTCAAATACATTGTTAGCAATAATCCGAGTGGACCACACAAGGATTTCGTAAGTCTGTTGTTGACATAGTGTATTCTTCTCTTGCATAAATACATAGTGTATTCTTCTCTTGCAGCATTAATTTGTTATCTTTATACATAATTTCATACGCTTATAATAATTCACAACACTTTCAACAATTCTCATTATCGTAACGTTCGGCTTATCCGCTACAGGTGTATGAGATGATGCACGCGGGATTGAGAATCAATATAATATAAAATAGAACAACCAACATTATCATTCTTATTCACAATAGGAACGTAGAAATAGTTTGACATCCTTTTCTACGTGTTTTGCGATATGAAAGCAAACGATAATATTGGCGCAAAATACAAAAGATACATAAGAAATGACGCTTTGTTACAACACGGGTATTTATATTCTGCGCACATTTCAATCGACCTTTACTCTAGGTCGGAGTAGTTCATTTCAGTTTTCACAGGACGATATGTGGCAGAGTCGCCAATCGAGCGTCCACCACATCGAATAGTAGGTTCTGGTATGACTTTGGCTGGAATGCAAGAGGAAAACTCCCTCACCCAATAAGTGAGGAGAGACATTAGTGCGTTCCAACGACAAATTGAAGAACAACTATAAAATTAGGGGTAAAAACAGAGCGCCAGATCGAGTCTAGTCTATATTTAAAGCACGTTACTGAAGTAGAACAAACTACCTCTTCGGGCAGACAGTTCCAATGATTCACTACCCTTTCGCTAAAGAAGTGCTTACGTGCATTAGACCTGACATGTTGCTTTGCCAGTTTCAGTGAATGGCCTCGAGTACCTACCACTGGCGCAAGAGCATACATATCAGCCGGATCAATAGAACTAAAGCCTTTAACGATTTTAAAGGTCTCGATCAGATCCCCACGTAGTCGCCTTCTTTTTAGCGAGAAGAGATCTAGACTCAACAGTAGTTGTTCATATGACTTCCCAGATTGCCCTTTAATCATACGAGTAGCTAGGCGCTGAACACCTTCAAGCGTGGCAATGTCCTTTTCCAAGTAAGGAGACCAAGCTTGAACGCAATACTCGAGATGAGGTCTCACTATCGCTTTATACAATGGGATGAAAACCTCCGGGGACCTGCAGGATAAAACTGATCGGAGGCGAGAGAGCTGGTTCCTAGCGCGTTGTGCAGCAGCTGCACATTGATCAGCCCATTTAAAGTCCGCTGAAACCGCAATACCTAAGTCCCGGACTTTTGATACCCCAGTTATCTCCAGTATGTTATCAGGTCCAGCAACCTGCAGCTTCGTTGCAGCTTTGGACAGAAGATAGCTTTTGGAGGAGTTGATTGGTAGATCCCACGTGGAAGACCACTTGATGACCTTTTCTATATCCTCAAAAAGATCCTGTTCGTTCAGCGATCCGATAAACTTGACATCGTCTGCAAAAATATAGCAGGGACACTTAAGCGAGGATGCCAAATCATCGATGAAAATGAGAAAGAGTAGTGGGCCTAGTACTGAACCCTGCGGGACTCCACTAACAACTCCTGCTTTCGCGAAATACATATTGCCTATGCGAACGCGAAAATACCGATTGCTCAAGAAGTTTGTGATCCAGTTCTTTAGAGGGCCATCGATGCCTATTAGTCCAATCTTCATTGCAAGCAACCTGTGGTTTACCGAGTCAAAGGCTTTACAGAAGTCCAAGTAGAGAACTTCGACCTGGTGGCCTTTATCTAGCCTCCTAGTGACCCCATTAAGAAAACATAATAGGTTCGTTAGGCAAGACTTCCCTTTTAGAAAACCATGCTGAGCAGAGTTTAGTAACGAACCAGAGACAAGGTGGCGACAGATCCTGTCCCTAATAAGTCTCTCCAGGGTTTTGCAAAGGATACTAGTAAGGCTTACAGGTCTGTAGTTGCAAACTGAAGATCGACTGCCACCTTTATGTATAGGAATCACATCAGCCTGCATCCAAGCACTGGAATATACCCATAACTTAAGGATGCGTTAAAGAGGCGACCCACCGGTTGTGCTAATACAGGCGCCAGGTTCTTAATAACTTGAGGGTGAATACTATCCGGGCCCGCAGATTTATGTGGATTAGTTGCTTCAAGCGCAAGCCTAACCTCATTATCAGTGAAAATTATTTCATCGAGGGTAGGAACGCTATCTGACCTTATGTCCACTGGCATATTCGGGAGATCAGTTTGGCGATCAGGCCTCTGAACAGCTCGAAAATGTTCAAGAAAAGCCGAAGCCTTTTCAGAATCTGAATCTAGTTGAGACCCATTGTCCAGTTGAAGGTTGCCTATGCAATCGCGAGTTTTGCCTTTGGATTGTGCATAGCTATAGAAACGCTTTGGGCACTGTCTTATATTACATGCCAGTCGTGCCTCAAAGTCATGTTTTGCCTTACGTTGGCTTCTCACTGCCTTATTTCTAAGTAGTTTATACCTTGTCCAGGCCCATCGTGTCTGAGAAGCTTTGTAAGTTTTCCAGGCACGGTCCCGGATTTTAATACCACGCCGCATCGATCGTGTCCACCACTGTGGCTTGTTGCGTCTTTTGACGTGCACCAACGGAGCAAATCCGTCTTGCATTGTGGACAGACAATGGTGAATAGACTGCCAGTTTGCTGCCATATCATCACCAGAAGATTGTGACAAGATCTGATCTGCTTCCTCTGATACAACACTCCAGTCTACCCTATTGAAGTTGCGCTTTAGTTTCGGAGGCGGTTTGTCATACCTGAGAAGTAGCTGGAAGCTAATCATGATGTGATCACTTTTTCCTAGTTGGGAAAGATATTTCACCTGTCAAAACATTTGCTCATTCGAAGATATAACAAAATCCAGGAACGAAGGTTCACAGCGATGACGAAACCTTGTAGGCTCAGTTACATGTTGGCTCATAGCATGTCTGTGGGTCCATTCTATGAAGTCCTCAGACATCTTATCAGCTTGGCAGCTCTGATTAGGCCAAGATATGTGTGGTAGATTAAAATCTCCCACCATAAGAACCTGAGACCCAAGCGCACGTATTGAACTCAAAATCTCAAGCAAGTTATACATATCCTGTACTCCTGAATGGGGACTCAAATAAACACACGCTATTACCGTAGATTGCTTATAGGAGTGAATGAGACAGGAGCTAAGTTGCACATTGCGCGTGCTAAGCCTAACGTTTAACTCTGAGGTACGGAGGCCTAACCTCAGAAGAATAGCAACACCGCCACCTGGTAATGCACCCGGCCTATCACACCTGATCACGGAATAGCTGTTACCAACTATATCGGGAATGTCATCGGATGCAGAGAGCCAGGTTTCTGTCAGTGCAATTACATGCGGTCTCAACTCATGTGCAAGGATGGAGAGTTCATACTATTTGTTTCGGATGCTACATGCATTCGCGAGTAGCACTGTGGCGGCAGTGTCACGTAATCTATTCCCAATTAGTCTTGTGTGATTCTCTAGCGGAGTACTCGAGAAGTCAGCACGTTTTTGGAGTGCTGCTTGCGATAGCCGAGTCACCTGATGTGGCCTGAACACCAGCTGTACACTGCAGGTTGCTAACCACGAGCTGTGGAATTACAGGGATAATAAT
>JACCGJ010011622.1:0-116306 GCA_013407085.1 Atriophallophorus winterbourni | reverse complement strand
GAAAGCACAAGCCTGACCCAGGCAAAGTGCAGCACAGTCAGACTGCACGTGGGCTAAGATACTGTCAGGTTGTCCAGGTCTAGACAGATATGAGAAAGAAAATAGAACAGGAAATGGTAGTGAAACTCCAGCCTGTTTCAGCATGCAGCTCAATACCGATGGCCAATCAATTTAGCACGATGTTAGCCGCACAGCACAGAAGTACTGTACGATTGCACATGTTAGTCCCTTGTTAGAATATAGCCTATCAGTAGCTTACCTAGAGTCGAAAATATTTCATTGGAGAATATATAAAGACAGTACATAGTATACTCCATCTTACATGCGAGGATAGACTGAGTGTGATGATTGATTCAATCAAATACCGAGTTAGAGAAGAATGATTGCCAGGAAGTTGGGCTTTATTCAATTTTAATTGGAGTAGTGTAGCTTCAAAAGGTAGTATGGTATTAAAAAAGAAATAATAAACAAATCGCAATCACTACATTCTCCCCGTCAATTTTCAATAAAATTTAGCGTTTTTAAGGTAATACGACAAGTGGAATAATTTGATTGACATTAGTTTTTCAAATACAAAATGGCGTAAGCATTATATAGAACTGATGTATGCTTACTGCACAAATTTTAATGGTCAACTCTTTGTTGCTTTTCGTTATACTCACAAAGTTTACTCTGTGTGAATTTTATACGCAGCAAAACTGTGGAATCACAGGCGATTGTTTCACAAGCTCCTGACTTTGGGATAGAAGCATCTGAAGGAGTTTCGGCACTTTCATGGTCGCTTAACAAAGTTGCATAATCTGCTTCGTAACTAGCTGCAGCGAGATGGCTAAGAGCTACTGTATGTTCCCGGCCATCTGGGAGGCGTTGTAGGGTGTGTTTCAAGTGGTAGCGATTCCGTTACCGTGCAGAAATTTTCGTTGTTCTCAGGACCTGAACGAAAAACCATGGTCATTGTGAATGAAAGCGGGTGTTCTAAAAGTAGTGAAACGTTGACGAAAACTTACTTTACTTTTGTTACTTTTGTGCGACCATCTCCTCCTGGAGGACGAGTCGGCTTCAATGAAGATTCTTGGGAATTTGGGCACAAAACGGCGTCCCCAGCACCCCTCGTCGTTTTTTTCTAGTCAGCTTCTCTAGCCTTTGCACAACCAAGTGCGACATACAAGGCAGCAGGGAGTTGCCAGAAAGAGGTGATGTGCACCAACTAACCGTTCCAGATTTTTCCTCAGGGTTTTCTCCCGAAGCCTTTCCCGCGATCAGATATCCCGCAAGGCAGCGGAGGTTTACAATCAGGGTTTTCCTTCCCTTAGATGAAATGCCCTTCCAGGCTAACGAGTTCCATTTGCCCGATGCAAACTGGTTTTCATTCGCCAGTCACTCGCCCTCGCCCTTTCTGCTATTGGTAGAAGCAGTTCCGCCGGGCTCGGGGAGCCACTCATGCAGGCCAGAAGCTATACTTGGTTGTCAGAGGCTATTTGAGACGCGCGTCATATGGGAGCATTTTTTAAACAGTGGGAGCTTATCCCCACTGCCACCCCTGGCTATAACAACCTATGGAGTTGACGAAAACACTTAAAATTGACTGTGTTGTTATATCAATGTATGAAAATGCTAAAGAGATTCGAGAGAACTTGACAATGATGTTCAACAGGTATCGTTTTATGTTACTTGACGGGTATTCAATCGTATAATACTTTTGTGCTGTACCGCTAACACTGTTCTATATTGATTGGTCACTAGTAGTGAGCTGCATGCTGAAACACGCGACAGTCTACCATTTCTGTTTTCTTTCTCATATCGGTTTAATCCTGGGCAACCTGACAGTACCATATGTCCCATATGCAGTACATCACTGTGCGGCATTTTGCCCGGATCAGGCTTTTGATTTCATACATACACACGGTTGACAGTAATAGTCCTTTAAAGTTGAAAGTCGATTTTTCGAATGACTGTAACTTTAATCAGATACTATTTTGTTGCTTTGTGAAACTGAGGGCAAGACGCAGTCATTCTTTTAACTTCTTCCAAAGAAATTGACAGGTTTATGATATAGATGTAGTTACTTCAAATCTGTGGACGGAAAAACAGCACCACAAATAGTGCGTGACAGTGCATCAGCTGCATGTTTTTTCTCGTCTCAGTCGGTAGACTTCTTGGTATTGATATTGCGAAAGTTCCAAACGCCGTCGCTGAATTTGATCTTTTTTAATTTACTGCGTTGCCTGCTATCCTACAGGAATGAAACCTGAGCTGGCCAGTACCAAGTTTGAACGAGCGACCAATCACGTTGTATTTTATTTTCGAATTGCCAGAACAATCGCGCATTTTTAAAAAGGAATTTAGACGGTTAAATGATTCGAGAACGTATCCAGAAAGAGAAAATGAGTAGTTATAAGCGATAGGATATATGAGGCCAGAAATTTGAGGTATCCAGTTTGAATAATAAGCATGTATGAAAACAGAAGCCTGATCCAGACAAATTGCCCCAAAGTTATGTACTGCACGTGGGTTAAGATACTGTCAGGTTGCTCAGACCTAGACAAATTTGAGAATGAAAATAGAAATGGCAATGAGACTTCAGCGTATTTCAGTATGCAGCTCACTACCGGTGGCAAATCAATTTAGCATGGGGCTAGTCGCACAGCATGACACAGTACTGCACAATTACAGCAACCAACTGTTCGCTGCTGTGCTTTTAAAGCTGTCGGGGTTGGCTATATGGAAAACAGACACTTGTGATCTATCTTAACAACGCTCTTGGATATATCGTAACCAAGAATTCTTACTGAATCGATATCGATTATGCCCTTACTTCAGTCAAAGGGCAAATCATGACTGTTGGTGACTTATAAGAATTTCTAAAACATTATCATGATCAAATGATGATGATCCATGTACGCAGGATGTGCCTGATAAATTTCCTTTCGCGATTCTTCGGACTAAAAACGGGTTATCATCGTGAATGTGCCGACTCTCTATCTGGACCTAGATGATGCGCAAGCCTCATGAAGCAGGAAAATCTGATAAACATACTTGCTTTTTTAGTTTAATTGCATGTGATGTTTTGATTTTTCATTGTAATATGATACAGTGATATTAGATAAAAAGTTATGACATTTTTGCATATATCTGTATTAACCGCACGATGTTGCCACTGGACGCGCACAAGGCTAACAGCGTAACTCTTTCACTCAAATAAACCATAGGAGAGCGTGTCACGCACGTCTGCGTTGAACGATTGATGTTCATTTTTTTATCGAAATATCACGTCAAGGCTATGAATGGCGGAGGTCTGCAAGCGTTATACCTTGCTTTGTTTACTCGCCACTTCTGGCCTCGACGCGATGTTTCACTCCGTACTAAAGGCCGAGTATACAATGCAGTAGTGCGTGCTACACTACTTTATGGCTGCGAAACCTGGTCTATCCGTGCGGAAGATGTCCGTCGGCTTTCTGTTTTTGATACCCGTTGCCTGCGTAGGATTGCTCGCATTTGGTGGCAGCATCGCGTTACAAATATAAATGTCTCCAAGCGGGTGTTATGACCATGTGGCATATTCCGCTAGCCTGCTTTCCCTTTCACGCTCCTCAGCGTTTATCTTACCGCGCCTTATCCGCAGAGCCTTGCAAAACCTGGGAGAAACGATCGGGTTGCCAGTCAATGACGTGGGGCGTTGGGATGAAGAAACTCACCATAGCGCCAGGCACAGTTTGGCGTATTCGTTTGCCAGGGTGGCGTCCCAAAGTTCCACCTAATAGTTGGCTGGAAACTTTATGAGATATAGCTGCAAATCGAATTCAGTGGCAGCAGTATATTTTATTATCTCATATTTTTTAAATCCGGTATTATTTTATAAAAAAACAAAAATCGCAAAATCGCATACAGTGAAACTACAAAAACAAGCTGCTTTTTGCGCATTTGCTTTTGCATATTCCGCTTGCCTGCTTTCCCTTTTTCACGTGCTCGTTTATCTACTTTTCCTGCTTCATATTGCTTGGCACTTTGTTTGGCTCCAGACTTGTGCATCATGATGGTGATGATGATGACTTCCTATGTCATCCCGTGATCAACACAACCGCTAGCGGAGATACATCAGCCCTGGTAAGAGTTTTACACTTTTAGGTACCATAAATCTCCACTGTCCATGGCTTATTACATTGTGTTACGATCATCTCTAAGAACTGTGGTGTCACTCGCACACTCTCTCGGTAGAAGTTCAACTCTCGCACCCCTTTCGCCAGATATAGATTTCTTCACATCTACGTCGATCTCTAAGCTGTCTCATCCCGTTGGAGATACTGAAGAAGTATAAGAACTGCCCGTACGCTGGAACCTCGTCGAGGTCTTCGAATTTAACACTTTAACGAATGCCACTTTAACGAATTATATATTCACCATCTCAACTGGCAAATAACGGAGTCTGTTCCTTAAATATCTGCTCTTCCCATTTGGTACTCAATCGGTGAAGCGAGGTATTACCCAGAATTTATTGGCGTAGCGTGGTTGAACGCTATGCCAGCTTTGTAGTCATTCTGGTGTTTCAATAATCGTTTTGAAATGAATATCACTCAATAGGTTATGCGCCACTCAAAGCGATATTACAGTTACGTGCAGTCAAGAAGATCATCAGGGAAGAGTAGGTACCTTGCAAAATGACGGTGGCTCTGCTGTCTTCACCACCTCACAAAACATGCCTGTTGTCCATCCACTTCCACTGCGCACAACCTCTAGTTTATAGTTCATCTGGAGGTGTGTATTCTGTACGCTTAAGGTGCAGCAAACTTGCATTCTGGGTCAGCAATGTTGAGGATACCGTTGTCTTCTTAGCTTGCAATAATTCAGCAAGGCCTGATAGTGTCTCCACACGCGTATTTCGACGACTGACCTTTAGGATAGTTGAGTGGAACTCGGGGCAATTTACAACCTCTCTTAAACAGGAACTCTTGGTATGAGTCTGTAGAAATGCCGTTGTGATGCATATCCTAAACTGCTGTCCGCTTAGTCTGACTAGCGTCTTATTTGCATTTCCGTATTTCAGACAGCCTTCCATGGTTTCCTGGATCAGTAACAATTCATATCATATGGTTCCTGTTTTACCGATCCAACCGGACTCAAAAATCCCCCCACTATTTAGCAATCATGTCGATGACTCAACACTCTATACTGTTTCTTCTCATACATACGGGGATATCTACACGTGCAAAATTTGCCACAAATCATGTACCGGCCGCATCCCGTTTGAACAACACCTCACCGGTGCGTTTCACAAGCGCCATTGCAGGAATGTAAACAGTAAGCTGTGTGTTTTCTTCTTAATATTTGCAACTATTACAGATTACAACGTAGATAAAGCGAATTTCGATGTCAACAAGCGTGCACAAGAACTTCAGGATCCTAACACGCAACAACCCTCCACTATTCCAACCACTTCTTTGTCTACACCGAACGATTCCCAGTTTAAATGTATTCCGTGTAATCTACAATGTTCTTCGTCAGCTCAATTGGAGCAACACTTGCAGGGCAAAAAGCACCTGAAATGTTTGAAATTAAACCGGTCTGTATGGCTTCCACCTGATTCGCCTCCTACATCTTCAACCAGCTTCGAGCGATTGCAGTCTCCCACCTCCTGTAGCGCATCCGATTACATCACCTCTATCGATCGTCTTTTTTCAATCAACCTCTCCGATGAGCTGGATGTGTTTCGTGTTAGCGATGCAGAACGCTTTTTTGATTTGGAATCCTCGATTTCTTGTGTCCAAACACACGATTCCTTAATCAAATCTTACTGCATCTACCAACCTACCGATTCTACCTCAGTCACTCAAAGCTCAAACTCCGATCCAACCCGCAAAATGTCTTTCTTTTGCCGACATCCGGATTGTCTTATTCGAAGGGCTCTTATGGTAAGTTTTTCTTTGTTTATACACACCAGTCAACATCACTCGTTTAAACTTTTATTGTTTTTATGCGAATGTATGGTATGGTATGAAAGCACAAGCTTGATCCAGGCAAAGTGCCGTACAGTCAGAGACTGCACGTGGGCTACGATACTGTCAGGTTGCCAAGGCCTAGACAGAATGTGAATGTAATGGCTAGTTATCATGCTATTCCTAAGCCGCTTGTATTTAGGTTTTCAACAACGGCGTTTTCAATTGTTTCATTTTCACAATAGAACTTAGTTAGAAATGGATTGTGTTCAGCTGAACTAAATTGAACTGAACTACTGTCCAGTAGACATTGAGACCAGAACAAAGACAGAACTAATGACTTGAAATCGTATTATGGCGATGCAGCAATGTACGGTGTATTTATGAGGCGCATAACACTCGACCCGTTTTCACGAGCGAATACTCGCTAGAATGCGTGTGTTATGGTATGCTGCTATGAAAGCACAAGCCTGATCCAGGCCAAGTGCCGCACAGTCAGAGACTACACGTGAGCTTAGATACTGTCAGGTTGCCCAGGCCTAGACAGAGGGGGGAAATAGTATGAATCTCACTACCGTTAACCAATCAATTTAGCACGATGTTAGCCGCACAGCACAGAAATGCTGCACGATTGCACATTCGTGCACATTACACATCCGTGTGTTAATCATGGATCGTGATCATCACATCAATTAGTTCAATCGGTAGTCGAACTTGAAACATTTGATTGATTTACCAAAGTCATACCATGTTAAATTTGTAACAGATCTCTGATTGGCCAACCGTGAACACAATCGCGGTACTGCTAGATTATGTTATGTCAAACGATCTGCCTCTCACTCTAGGTTTTTGTTCGGAGATTCTCCCCCCAATCCCTGAAACTAAGCTTGATCCTTATGCCCCTGATGAAAAGTAGCATGCTCTAGATCTGCAGTTTGTAACATTGACTTCCCAGTTACCCTAGTGTGTTTGCCATTGGTTGGTCATAAATCGTCACAGATAACATCACTGTGGTCCACCTTTCTACCGACGTTCTACCGACTCCGGGCTAAAAAAGGTCTCGTTCAAGTTTCCTTCATTGTATAGTGCACTGCACGGATGTGCAATCGTGCAGCACTTCTGTGCTGTGCGGCTAACACAGTGCTAAATTGCTTGGCCACGGGTAGTGAGCTGCATGCGGAAACACGCTGGAGTCTCACTATCATCTCTATTCTCTGTTTCTTTTCTCATATCTCTCTAATCCTGGCAACCTGACAGTGTCTTAGCCCACGTGTATGCTGTGACTGCACGGCACTTTGCTTAGATCAGGCTTGTGCTTTCGTTCATTCATTCATAGTGCACTGCATTACTCTTTAGGAGGCAGATGTTGTCTATAAATTTGTCAAAATTTTGAAATTTGCTCGGATAGAGTGAACGATTTGCACACTATGGTTCATTGCTGACCAATGTGTAAGGTATCCCTTTACGATTAAAGTATCGCGTCTCATTGATTGCGTTGTTAATGTTGTCATCAGTGAAGTCATCTGGTCACTTGAACTAGCAATCAATTAGCATTAAATCAAAATGCCTTCCAAAAACGATCCACAATCATCCATAAACACGTTGCCGGGGCCTTCAGTCCTTCAATCTATAAATCATTTTGTGCAATAATGACTCGTAATTCTCTGCTGTGCTTCTTATACCAGCCTTGAGCTCAGGACACCTCACTTGCTATCCGGCTACGAGTTATTATTTATGTGGCCTTTGGGTAAATCAACCAATATTATCTTCCACAATGATGGAAG
This sequence comes from Atriophallophorus winterbourni, assembly GCA_013407085.1. Taxonomy (NCBI): domain Eukaryota; kingdom Metazoa; phylum Platyhelminthes; class Trematoda; order Plagiorchiida; family Microphallidae; genus Atriophallophorus; species Atriophallophorus winterbourni. The sequence goes on along the minus strand of JACCGJ010011622.1, from coordinate 108,592 downwards.
AGCGTATTTTGTTTCCACCATCATTTTGAAAATAATGTTGATCAACTTCACAATAGTCACACGAGAGTAGAGAAAATGAACACACTGACCAGACAAGAATTTCAGTGGCCTGAGCAGGATACTGGTGCAACAACCAGTGTGAAAAACTAAGTGGCGTGTTTGTACAAAATTATTTCTGTGCCCAATAACTGGACGCCAACGTAGACATTTTTGTGGCGGCATTTTTCTTCAATACTACTCGATTACCTAAGTTACCAGAATAATTATTGATTTATCGCCGACTACAACTTTTCTAATGCAACCAACGGGGTGCCAAGTTTATTTATGAAGGGATGCCTCAAGTATTGAAGAAAGATGATGAACCACATTTTTGACATAAAATGCAAACCTGGCTGAACTGGTTTTTGGATTTCCTCATTTGCGAACTACCTCCTCGCCCTCGTCTTTGCTTCAATGGTGAGGTAGAAAATATGATTAAAACCCAATCAATTCAACCGATTGAAGGAACTGATCGGATTTGGGCAAGTTTATAAACAACTTCTTATTTTGATGCCATATGATTCCGCAAGACTTTTCCGATCGCAAACACTTCAATCTTCCCTACAGAGCATGATCCCAGGCCATTTCACAATCTTTCGTGAGGATAATTTGCGATCAGCTGGTTGCATAGCAACCCTAATAATTGGAAATTGTATGCTTGAAACGACCGATTTAGTGGATGCTACAGAGTCATACTGGGAAGAGGCCGGCTTATCGATTGAAGCACAATGTTCTAAATCCCTGACGCGCTAACCTATGCGTGCATCTATATCAAACTTTTTCGATGCTATATCTGGAATCACACTGATTCTCTTTCCTTTCCATTAAAGCGAATACTGCTCATGTTCAAAAAAATGCACATTATGCCGCTGCCCATTTACTGATGAAATTTGATGCTTTGATCCTTCCACTCTTCTCCTTCACAAACCATGCCTGTTTATAATAGATTTATCACACCTCCTGTCGACAATCCGTCAATGACGCGTGAAGCTTCCGTAACCAGAGATCTGAGTCTATGCTTAGTCTGTGACTGCGGTACAGTGCCAGGCTTGTTATTTAATTAATCCGCCCTGTCATAATCTTGATGCAGGAGAAGTGCGGCACAGTCAAAGGCTTCACGTCAGCTGAGATACTGTCAGGTTGCCCAGGCCTAGACACATATGAGAATGAAAACAGAAATGCAAGCGAGACTCCAGCGTGTTTCAGCATGCGACTCATTCCCGGTTTCAAATCAATTTAGCACAGTGTTGGCTACACAACACATAAATACCGCATGGTTGCACATTCGCCCACACTAGGCATAGAAATTTATCCATTGCAAGTAAACGTATTCAATATTTTTAATAACTCACATGCCTGTAAACACAAAGTATAGGTTTAAAAAATAATTGAGCAAAATAGATACATTGTGCACTTTTGTAGTATCATTTTATCGCGTGCAACTCGCATGATTGGTCCGAGTACTGCCTTCACGGTACGCGCTGCAAGAGAGATTGTTCCTCTCGAATCGGACTGTTCAGTTATGAAAATCTGATGCGCCTATGATGTACATCTATTATAAACATCGGAAAAGGATGCCAACAAATTTTTCGTCGCTGCGCTGTCTTGTCGGGCGTCAGGAAGAAGTAGCTGTTGGTCGATCGCTTTTGACTTATGTGTTTACTAAGCTTAAACCGGTAAAGGATAATCTGTTACCTTTAACTGTTGTGCGAAGCTCATACAGGCAAAAGGTAAAAATGCTGACCTAATGGCCACTGCACTTTACTCTAAACGTTGTGGGCGTGATTTTTATCCCCGGACAGCATTATCATGCGAAGCGTAGTGCCCCACAAATTCGAAAGCAGATCTACATCCGTGTTCCACTTAAATCTTTGATGGGCCTTTTAAATCTGAAAACGATGAAAATATTGTTCTACTTGAACGTGTGCAAACGCCATGTTTCCTATGTTATCTACTATTTATTCTCTTCCTTGTCCGCCCTTCGTTTAGTATCCTCAGTTTATACGAACAAGCATTTTGTCTGATGCCCTGTTTTTTTCAAAATTTCTTCGCAGAATTATGAATCCTGTTTAATTGGAATACGGGACCTTGCCCTACATCCAAGTCTGAGTGAAACCTGAAGGCTCTACAAATTAGAGTGGTTTCAAATTCAAATTCATGTATATAATTATCGTTGTACTAATGTCATTCTTGTTATTTTTGTCATCAATGTCGCCCGTGGTTTTCTCTTTAATGTACCTAACGTATTCGCTAGTTTAACCACCAATAAAATGGATTGCTTCTGATCAATATTGTTGTTGAGTTCTGCCTATCGTTTCAAGGGCTGCGAGGGAGATTGTTCCTCCCGAATCGGACTGTTTAGTCGTTCGCAAAGCTGTTGAACATGAATATTCATGCGATTGTTATGTACATCCATGGTCGACATCGGCTGAAGGAGGCCTACTACAACAACAATCGCACTCATAGCGATAGGTAGGAGGCATTTTCACGCTGTCGGCGTTCTCTGCGTTCAGTAGTGTCTGCTCCTTCTAAAATCGAGGATGATGCTTCACATAATGCCTCCCAAGTGAGCGGTCAAGACAAATTTTTTACAGCGTCTTTGTGCCATAAGTACGACCTGCTCAATGATTGCCCTCCTGATTCTAAATCCACTGTGTAGCTTTTTGGGGAATATGATCGTTTCTCATTCATTTACTTAGTTGTATAATTTTATCAGCAGCTCCCTTATTCTTCTCTACATACCGGATATACGATGCATGCCTTGCACAAGATGCTTATGAAGTTGATGCGAGGCCTACAAACGGACTACGGTGTGGGTTGTCTGAGGGAGTTAACGCAGACTTTAAGCAAACGGTGCGAATCAACTGAGTACCTTAACTTACTATGACCTTGGCCGTAGAGGTTGTCGGACCGAGCAATTCACACTGAGACCTAATGGTTAATTCAAGCGGTCGGTGACCCATAAAAAGCTCATGTTTCATCATCCCAGGCACTGACTGTTCAACTGGGTCCGGCATCACACTGTTTAACGCCTTATCATATACTACATGATTAATCACTAAATGAAGCAATATCACTCAATTTTTTAGACAAATGCTCAATGTTTAGGCAACAAGATGGCGGAACTGATTAATATCTGTGTAGACAATTCCCCTGATCTTATTGCTGTGACTGAAACTTGGTATCGATCGAGTATGACCGGCAGTGAACTTTCTATTCTCCATATGACACTCCTACGCCATGACCGCGGTGGTATTGGAGGTAGTATTACGTTGTATTGTCACAAGCGACTAAAGATAAACATCATCTCAGATACTGATATTTCACTCACTGCAACGCTGTGGTACTCACTTGACCTGGAATCTGGTGACGGTTCAAGATTTATGGTTGAAAAAGCAATTAACTTTACAATAGCAGTGGAACTATAGGTACAAATGTATGAAATACATCGAATCAATGGGACGATGATAGATTATTAATAGTTGGGGCAAATTCGGATTAGTTTTCATATAATCGTCAAGTTTCGATTTGCATATAGATAAGCTGTTTGAGCTCACCAAATCGGAAGGTTGGGAATTCCAAACAAAGCACACGCACCGAATAAAAATACCTGCAGCAGTTCCGTTTGGTATGTGGTACTTCCAACTTGGAACCATGGCTACGGCTGTTGCTGGAAGTTCGAAAATGGAATAATAAGTCCAGGGGGTGGGAAACAGTAGTAGTATTTTGTATGCGAGGATGAGTTCACCTCGCATTCTCCTTTGTGCAAGTGTCATCAGGTCCGGTCGTCTGAGTCGCCCGGCGAATGGCATATTTTCGAATCCAATGACAAGCTTAGTAGCTCTCCGGTATATGCGATCCAGCAGTAAGATGTCTTTTTGGAGCCATGATGTCCAGGCTTGTGAGGCATAGTCTACAATCGGGTGTACATATGTGTTCATCATGAGAGGAAAACACCCAAGGGAAAAACGTCCAAATATCCGCCGTAACATGCCGAGACGCGCATTTGTAAACGGCCTCGCATTGTAAACCATTTTTAAAACTACCGCAAATCCGTACACCCAGGTCCTTTTCTTCTTCGGTGTACTCCAGGTTTCTGTCGCTGAGCTTGTAGCTAGCGCCATGGTATATTGATTGGCCACCGGTAGTGAGCTGCATGCTGAAGCACACTGCAGTCTCACTATCATCTCTATTTTTTTCTCATATCTGTCTAGACCACGGCAACCTGACAAAATGTTCGCCCACGTGCAGTCTCTGCCTGTGCGGCACTGCATTGATCAGGCTTGTGCTTTCATACCATCCTTTTCTTGTTATACATAAATGATATTGAGCAAGTAGTACGATGCAAGATAGTTCTTTTTGCTGATGACATAAAAATATGAAAGCAAATCCGATCCATGGAAGATTGATGCTGCAATAGGATTTTGATGTATCACTGGTCTCAACTAGATCACATCCCTTCCAACATACGTAAATGTAAAATCTTACAACGTGGCCGGCGATACGAGCATACATATAATCTTGGTCATGAAAACTTGACTTGGACCAGCGCTGAGAAGGATCTCGGTATCTGGATTACTAATAACCTGAAACCGAATAGTCATTCCCAGAAAGTTTTCAGCAGGGCAAGCGGTATCTGGGGAATGCTGAGGAGAATATTTGGGCGGTTCTCTCCTAATACGGTCCCCCGCATTATAAATACTTACATCCATCCAACGATAGAATACATAATCCCAGTTTGGGCACCGTGGCTGCGTAAAGACATTGATTTGCTGTATATCATTTACCACCGAGCGACGAAGCTAGTTGATGGGATGCAGCCATACCAAGAGCGAATGATCATGCTGGGATTGACCGATTTTACACAAAGGAGAGTACCACATAAGATACTGCTGATGGGAAATCACTCACCGCGATTTAATAAAAGTCAGTTTCCCTAACAATACACGAAGCCATTCAAGTTGTCTCGTTATACCACACTGAAGACTCGATTGTAGACGTCGTTTTTTCCTCGGTGCGTATTTGCTTTCTATGGAATTCACTATCACAGGATATTGTGAACGTTCCTACGATCCGTTATTTCAAATCGAAACTGGATGGTTATATCAAAGAGTGCTCCACTATCGGCCCGGTATATTGACCCCATATGAACCCACACAAATCAAACACCTCAATAGAATTGTGATTAAATCCTGTGTATTTTTATAGTTGTCATCCAATGGTACATGTAAAGCGATTGCTTTTTTCACCATAAAATCTTGATTCTACTTTCGTATTTGACTGGATGATTTTCTGAGTAGTGGTGAAACAAGGTCATTATAACCTTGACCCTCAACAACATCAACCGAGAGGAGCCAGGAGGAATAAGTTTACAGGTTATTCACAAACTGACTAGCCGTGTGAAGCTATACGATTCAAACTATTCCTCAATTCGTGGACATGGCCATGCGTTTCTTTGTTGTTCCGATTTCTCTGCTAAACCGTTTGCATAACTGACCATGACAAATGGGTTCAGACCAGAGAATCACAGACCGAAATACTATTCCGAAGAAAATGTTCGTTTTGTGTCTTATAGCTTAATTAAAGTGTTCCATGCGCCTTGTTCACTCCCCGTTCATTATCCACCTGAATGGAAATTATCAGCAAGTGCTTTCTCATTAGGCGTCCATTCATTGTGTTTTCATCTGCCTGGTTATCTGCCGCGAATCTTTAACCGGCGCCCTCTTTATACTCTTTGCATTTGGAGGATCTGGAATACGCTGATGATTTTTGCTTGATATCACGTGACCCCCAACGTCTTCAGAGAAAGACCGATAGACTAGCACACTTTGCTTCATATGCAGGACTACGCGTGAATACCGAAAAAAAAAGAAGTCATCCGTGTGCTAATTGATGAACACCCATCAATCACCATCAATGGTAAAGCAGTTAAATACGTCACGCATTTCGTCTACCTCGGCAGTCTTGTCTCAATAAGTGGAGGCACAGACGAAGACATAGTCGCCATAATCGGCAAAGCAAGATACGCGTTCATAGCTTTGAAACCCATTTGGAAGTCGAGGGTTCTATCAAAACGCACGAAACTCCGATTATTCAGAAGCAACGTCAAATCCGTGCTACTCTATGGATCGGAAACCTGGCGAGTGACAGCAAAGTCTTCGGGCCGCTTGCAATCATTCCACAATAATTGCCTTCGTCGAATTATTGGGGTAAAATGGCCAGAAAAGATAAGGAATCAAGACCTGTGGCAGATTGCTGCTGAGGACCCGATCGCCCAGCAGATCAGTAGAAGAAAGTGGAGATGGGTTGGGCACACCTTGCGGAAACCTTATGATGACATCACGCGTCATGCTCTGGTATGGAACCCAATCGGGAAGTAACGGGTCGGAGCCCAAGGCTATCTTGGAAGCGCTCGTGTGAAGAGGAATTCCGCAAGTGTGAACTTAACTGGAACGACATCAAACTGGCTGCTATGGACAGACCAAACTGGAGACAAGTTGCCGAGGCCCTATGTTCCTCATGGAACTCAAGGGATTAAGCAGCAATACATTCTTTAATCCAATTGATTTGGTTTTTGTACATTTGCAACGATGAAAATTACCACGGCTCTACGATAGTCTAGATTCTTCACGTGGTTCACGTGATTCAGGTAGTTGGATTCCAGTCATTCCTTATTGCGGCGCTGTGTTCACACACTAAGGGCGATGCTTAATAATTGCAAATTTTATACCGTGTTAATTTCGAATTTGGATTTGTGTATTACACGTTGATTAAACGTTTAGTAGCAGATTCCGACTTTACTGGTTATCCTGGTGTGCACATCACTGATACTGAGCTTCATTCTTCTGTACGAATTTTCGCAAACAACGTGCACCTTATTACTGCTGTTGTGTTAGTTATTCTCACGACATGCAACCCGTAAGATCTGATTCAGTGAGCTTTGAATAATGGTGAAAAAATTGTGAAAGTGATTTGATAGCTTGTAAATGAGAATTATTCTGATGACTTTGAATTTACCGCCATTGTGTCCGCATTTTTGTGCTTCTGATTTCGTAGGATGTTTACCACGTTCCCAGTCAAGGTCATGGATAGCATTCCACAGATCGTAATTACTCAACTGTCGTAAAACTTCGCCACAATAAAACCTTTACGAAAATGGATAAGGCTTGAAAAGTTATGGATTACGATAAAGTGAGCGCAAGCACATTTAAACGAAGTTTTATTTTGCGAGTCCTTGTATTTGAAAGGTATCAGAAAGGCCACGTCTAACTCACACTAACATGGTGCGTTCTTAAATGTGATTAAATGCATCTGCTTGATTACAATTCGTATGAGGTCGACCGAACAATGCTCGAGTACCAACGAATAGTCGTTGTTCTGAAATTAGCATTCATACCAATTAGTTTGTTGAGTAAAGATTATCCGTAATCACGTTCATTTCACTCGCATACCACAACCAAAATCTCGCTGTTTGCACATCAAGTAAGGTCAGTACAATGAGGATCCACATGCTTTAAAACTACACTTGAACTCGGGATTCACCTTGAATCAAACTGAAACGATCAACCTGTTTTATCACGCGTACACGCATGTTGCTATAATTAAATTTGTGTCTGAAAGGATAAACCATATTTGCATGCATTTCCATCACACAAGACCGCTTTCGTGTTGTTTTCACACAGCATGTAGTACCAGTGTTTTCAAGATCGGAATGCTTTGAAATAGTCGAAAAATTGTAAACAACGTTTAAACTTGTAAGTCATTGTGGAATAAGCCTGCTACGACCGACCTACTCAATCACGTGCCCACACATGTAGATGAGTTGAACCCGCCGGATTGAACAAGAAATCATAGGTTGTTTTCAGATCTTTTGAACACTTTGACCCACAATACACAGGAATAGATGTAGTGAAATCAATAATCTTGAACGGGTCGAAAGTTTGTTAAACTTGATCTATATGAAAGCAACGTAGCCAAGCTATTCTCGGAGCTTTTTTTAAAAAATACCAGTTGTCTCCAAAAAACCTATGGTAGAATATATTGCTTTGGATAAACTTTAAGAGAATTTATCTCGAGGTTTATTGTACACAAATCACATTTTCCAGGCAGGATGATTGATCGTTTATGATCGACTTCATTGTAATGTCAGTGTAAACCTGCACACCGGTTATCTCGGTTCAATTATTGTTTATATTCTAACGTAATACACCGTGATCAACGGTCAAATAAGTACCGCTTTAGCATTGTTGTATAGTCCGAAAAACCGAGTAGAGCTAACGAAATATCAATTACCAAAACAGGTTTCAAATGAAACGTTGTAAAATCTTAAAAATAGATATTACGCTAGCCAGAGACGAATTCGGGTGAATCATCAGGATATTAGCTGCGTCTTTTGTAATTAGTTAAATCCCGACTGTTCTTTGCACTCAAATAGTCCGCAGCAAGATTCAGAGCAACCGTTGATAATATTACCTTAACCCTTTCAGGACGGATGTAAACTTTTGGTTACATAAACTTCGCAGGTCATTTTAAGCTAATTCTAACTGAATTTCCCGAATTTTTTTGCACGGCGGCATACAGAATTTTGTCAACTGCAGGGTTTTATTCTTTGTTCGCAATCATCATTCGATGTCCACAGTAAAAGAGAAAGTACGTGCTGGTACGGGTTTCGAACGTATCCTCACAATTCGCAGTTTTGTGAGCCGAATAAAAATCGTGTGAAAGTCTCAGTTATTATAAATTTTGTTCCAGTATAAACTTAGTCATGCATACAAAGACATGTAAAAAATTGGAATAAATCAGAAAATCTTAGAAATGCGTTGCGTTTAAATAGATGTAACCTTTATGTTACATCCGGCAGAAGTCACCAAAATCGTACACTGGTGACTTATGCCGCATGTAACCAATTGGTTACATTTTGTTATTTTTCCAATTATGTGAATATCACAAACTTTTTATATTATTTGTGTTATTTCACCCCTGGGCAACTCGTTTCGGAAGAAAAATATTTTATTTCGGGTTAGAAAATAATTCAGGTATGAAAGGGTTAAGAAAACGACGGTGTTTACTGCCCTGGCAATTGAGATTTGTGTTAACATTTCGGATTTCGGATACGTATGGCATGCTCAATATTTGAAGCAACAAATGCTGAGCAAACATCGCTTGACATCCGTCACATTTTGTAGCAAGACACATTATTTGTTATACAAACGAGTAACTATTCGAGGTCATTGCTGTTCACACTGAGCCCTAATTGTTCAGTCAAGTTGAGCTCATCATTTTACAAGTAAACTCATCTAATATACTACAAAAGTGTTAATCATGAACTCTTAGTTGAACAAAATAGCACCACCATCCGACTGAACGCAAAGAAAAGGAAGTGCTGAAATCGACCATCTTAAACCCTAAAACATTTGGGTTCCTAGATGTTTGCGTGAAGACGCTCCAAGTCACAACGTGTTCGGAACCAAGTTGAGATGGAAAATATCAGTGGCTACTGAACTCATGCGACAAGAGTTTGAAGGAACTGGTTGTCAAGACGTGAACTGTTAAATCAAATCGAAGTGATAGTCGGTGCGATCAACTTCGAGGTATCGTTGCAATTGTTAGATTGGCAAAAGTAATGTCTCTGTGTGTGATTCATTTGACATTGATCAATTTTCATTTTCTTGTTTAATGGGAATTGAGGCTGATTACCGGTTGGCTTATTGTCTCCGAAGTGTAAATTTTTACAGCAATAGACGCCTAAACAATAGATGTGAACAAAAATACTCATTTGCATGCATATCCACCACACCACACGACCGGTTTCCTGCTGTTTGCATTCATCAGGTAAGGGCAGTAAGATCCGGATCAGCATGTGTTTGGAACAGTGTAAAAACGGAAAGCAAGTTGCACTTGCATGTCACTGTTGGATAAGGTCGAATTCAATGTAATTCAAAGTTTTAATGGTCCAAAAAGTAAATACTTTACAGTAACCACAGATTAAAAATATAGGGAAGGCATAAAAATAACACAACTGTTTTATCAATATGGAAAGTCAGCAAGTGTATTCAGGTGTGAGGTTGGGTTTAGTCAACATATACTTGTATAAACATTTGATGGTAGATCTTGATAAAAGTGTTGGATGATGAGTATTTGAGCAGGTAAGTTGAGTACGTGTCAAAGATGGTGGGCATCGTGTTAATGGGTATATTACATCACCGACTCCGATAGAGTCGGTCGACATCCGTTTTTTTGGAGCAGGAGTCCCGGCATCACTGTGCTCATTACCAACGGGTCCGGCAACTTCCACGAAAAAGCAGGTTTTCAGGTGTTTACTGACAATTTTGATCTCTCGTGGAACTTTATATCGATACTGTTTCCAGTTGTTAAGCACGGTGTTCACCATAGTGGTGGTCAAGAGTGTCAGTTTAAGGGGTCGTGGACCATTACCTTCGTAATTCGATGACTTTGGGATTCGGAACGTATCGATAACCGTTACATTGGTGGTTTGGATAGCATTACTGATAAATCTCCACTGTTGTAGGTCGTGGTTGGATATACACTTTGTATCGGTACGATCAACCTGTTCAATCACATGGATAGGCGTGATTTACGTGAGAACTAGTCTACGATGTGCACGTTAGCAACGTGAGAGACGTTACAACTGTACCGTGATTTCGAACTCGACCCAATTTCCCATCTACATTATGACGAAATTTTTTACTGTATTGCATAAAATAAATAGCGAAAACAATTCTTTGATTTAACGCCTGTATTCTTACAAAACTGGAAATGGAGCTGCTGTCTATGTGTATGATTACTTTCACAGGATATATTTCTTTGCCACCGTAGCTAGCCAGTTTGGCAAATGCCTGTTTTGAAAAATAACATACCTCTGTCGGTAATAGCCGGATTTCATCATCGCGTTAATTAGGTGGGCATCATTTGTTTTTTCATAATTCCATTCTTGCGGAAATTTAATGTTTAACACACGTGCCAAGGTGTTAAAACACAATCACATATTGATTTCTGGTCAAGCACTCAAGGCGCTCATGAATGACCAAAGTAATGAGTTGCTCACACACCTCACTTACACACCACTACCTGTTTCTGGCTGTTTGCCATCATCAGGTGGAGACAGTAAGATTAAGATCTTGAAACTGAATAAATGTTAAACAAACTTAAACTTGTATGCTATTGTTACTTAGGGCTCATATTTGTGACTACTCATCCGAGCCAAGCCCATCGAACTATTCACAAAGTTGATCTCGACGGTCCATAATTGAAGCACTGGACTCGAGTTTCGCTCTTATTTGAGATTATTAGCAGGGCATATCCTTCGCTTCGGGTGTGGTTCTAACCCACGACCATCATCATTGTAGTCCCATGCCTTAACGTTCAGGGCTACGGTCCACCGTTTGACCGACTGCAATTAAGCGTTTATGTACTGTTCTCCAGACTGGCACATTTGAGTAGCTTTGTTGGGCGGACCAGTTCAGAAGGAGCCAGCAACATCTGTTGTGATCGCCCAACTGAACAGATCTCCGTGTCAGGTCTTCTTATCGGATACGGTGTTAGCTAACACCGATTTGATCGGATGGGCATTGTTGTTTAAGCGATTGTTGGAGAATATGTTGTTTATATATGTGACTACTCATCTGTGCCATCCGAGCGTGGGACTACAATGGTGATGGTCGGGGGTTCAAACCCCACCCGAAGCGAAGGATATGCACCGCTGATGAGCTCAAATAAGGACGTAACTCGAGTCCATAGCTTCCAATATGAACCGTCGTGATCAACATTGTGAATAGATCGATGGGCTTGGCACGGATGAATAGTCACAAATATAAACAAAAAATTCTCCAACAATTACTTAGGGTTCGTTTAACGAACCAGTGTTCAAACACAGATTCAGTTTTGATTCCTGTTTCGATGCTGTGCGGCCGCATAAATCTGTGCTCTCATACTTTTGGATCTATTTTCGTCTCATTCCAGCGAGCTAACATTTGCCCAGATGGTGGCTAAAGGTGATAAGTGTTTGGCGTTAGAATTGCGCCCCTCGGTCGGAGTGATCATCTGGTGCTCGCCTTTGAGTTTGTTTGCAGTGCAAGACGAGTTTGTGCGTCCGCCAAACAATTCAGAAAGATCGACTACGCGGGTCTACGTGGATCGCTTGGGCTAGTAAATTGGCAAGAACTTGATCAGCACAACACCGAAACACAATGCAGTGAGCTCACGAAAATACTTCAGTCAAACATAGATCATAATTCGCGATTTGTTGATGAACGACGGGCAAGTGACTTCCGATTTAAGCTTCACAGTCGCACAAAAAAATGGCTCGGGAAACGAAACTTTGCTTGGACTGAACACCGGAAGACCAGAACTGATGCCTCTTGGCAGCAATTTTCTAAAATTCGTAACAAAGTGAATGCTCTCGTCAAAGAGGACAAGCAATATTACCATCGCTCTCTGTCTTTGAAAATGGAAGAAAACCCTAAACTTCTCTATCGGATTGTCAATGCTCGGTCCAGTGTGAAACCAGGGGTGTTTCCTGTTATTTCTGAGAATGGATTAACAGTCACAGCAAAGGAAACGGCCGATACTCTCGCTCAATTTTATGCAAATGTGTTTAGCCCGATAACGGTTAGGGCGAATGAGAATTTACTGACATCGATTGTATCTCAACAACTGAATGATATTGAGATTAATCCAGCGATTATACGAAGACACTTGTGTCGACTGAACCCTAGGAAATATCCTGGAGCCGATGGAATAACACCAGCACTACTAGAATCCTGTGACCAGCAGCTGTGTGAACCACTATGCCAATTGTTCCAACATTCCCTAACCGAAGGAGTGGTTCCAACAGAGTGGAAGACAGGGGTAATTTCACCGATTTATAAGGGTGGTATCCGTTCAGATCCCGCGAACTACCGTCCTGTCACCCTACTTCCCCGTGATATCCAAAGTGATGGAGCGCATAGTGACGGAAAATATAGTTCATCACTTGGAATCACAAAATATACTATCTGTCGCCCAGCATGGGTTTCGTAAAGCTCGCTCATGCTTGACAAACTTGCTGACGGTATTAAACGATTGGACCCAAACGGTTGACGCAGGAGACAGTGTGTACGCGTGCTATCTGGATATGTCGAAAGCTTTCGACAGAGTTGATCACTTCCTGTTGCTACAAAAGCTGAAACAGATTGGTATTGACGGGCAGCTACTCGTATGTTTCGAAAGCTACCTCAATGGGCGCAAGGCAACCGTTCGAGTTAACGGGGTACAATCACGAGCCATTAATACCTCCAGTGGTGTACCGCAAGGTTCCGTTCTCGGTCCAGTGCTTTTCTTAGTTTACATCAATGATTTACCTGAGACGCTCTCATGCAAGGTAGTTCTTTTTGCGGATGATGTTAAACTTTGGATGCGAATAAAATCAACTGCAGACTGCGTAAAACTGCAAAGTGATTTAGATGCACTACACGAATGGTCAGTTAGAAATAAACTGCCGTTCAATTTTCAAAATGCAAGTTACTGCAAATCGGTAAGCCCTTTCAGTACGAATATCACTTTGGGCAGACGATTTTGAGCTGGACCGAATCGGAGAAGGATCTTGGAGTCTGGATATGTGGCAGCCTAAAGAACAGCGTGCATTGTGAGGTCATTTACAAGCGTGCTTCAAAGCTTCTAGGTATGCTTCGACGGATCTTCAGAACCTTTACGCCTGTAACGTTGCCAAGCATCATGAAGACCTACTTAATTCCCACAATGGAACATGCATCGCAAGCATGGACTCCGTGGATGAGAAAGGATATATTCTTGCTTGACAGGATATATCATCGTGCAACTAAACTCGTGCGTGGTTTTCGAGACCGTAAATACGAGGAAAGGTTGAAAAAGCTAAAGCTTCCCACTCCCCTTCAACGTAGACTTCGAAATGACGTTATCCTTACTTCAAAATATTGCATACTCCAGATCATCCACTCAAACATTTATTCAAATACCGTGAATCAGGAATTACACGTAGCCACTCAGCGGCATTACAAATTCCCCATTCCCGTACTAATTGTCGCCGATATTTCTATTCGGTACGTGTCTGTTTCCTGTGGAATGCCCTTCCCGAAGCAATTATCACCTCTCCCTGTATCCAAACATTCACTCGAACCTTGGACACTTATTTGTTACACAACGAATTGACGATGCCTGTGTATTTACTCAGGGTAAGCATATTACTTGACACCAGTGACATCGTATAATTGTTTCTTATACCTCTTATTGAACGCATATTTACTATGATATGGTAATTGTGAAGCTATGTGCTTTTTGTAACCATAAATTCTTGAATCTTGAATCTTGGATGTGAGCAACATATTATTTTGGTCTTCCGTGAGTGCTCGACCAGGAATCACTTTGTGATTCTGTGTTTGAACATCGTGGCTCGTTGTACGAACCCTATGTAACAGTGGCATTCAAGTATAATTTTAGTTACCATTTTTCAACTGTTTCAAGGCTCACTGAACCTAATCTTACTGTCTCCAGAAGCCGGTAGTTTTGTGCAAGTGGGGGGAAGTATATGAGTAGTTTGTCGAGTTTGTACAAATCTATTTTTACTTAACAATTTTTCTGGTAAAAATCTATTGTACAGTTTTTGATATCTTCAGTTCAATTTGTTCTGACAATACCGTTACGATCAGACGATCGATAGTACTATTGATTTTTCGATTTCCCGTTAACGTTATTACTCACATTCCATCGATTCTTTGTTCGGTAATCCACTGAACACAATTCTTCTGTCGAATACGATTTTGTACATAATCAACTCATCACTTAACACAATATACTACCCGCGTTCTCGGTCGATCTGGGGTTCGGGAATTTCGTCTCGGGAACGTAACATTTCGAGTAGAAATATTGAAGTCATTACAAGAACAAGGAATTGCCAGAGGAGGATTGCGGATTATATGTACGTGGATCGAAAGAACTGTTCGTGAGTCAGATTACTTGATTTTGTACTGCGTGTTTTTGTACTAGCTTGACTGGTCCACGACATATGTTTTGGTGAGCCCGAGTTTTTTTTCGCACATTCTCCCCATATTTTGATATTTTGAGTCGAATTCCTTGCAATGACTTCTAATAACTTCAGCGACACAGCCCACCGCTCTGATATTTTCAATTTTACCCTTCCACCTTTCGGTACGCATAATCCTCGCTCAAGCTTAAGCAATTTTCGAATTTAGACGCAATACTAAACAGGAGAGTATGTACAACTGTGTTGTTGCACACTTACCCACCGAGGTTGCTACAGAGGTCGCCGATATTATTTATGATAAACCAAAATCCGACCCGTTTACCACACTGAAAAATGCGTTGATCAACAGAATAGCCGCATCAGATGAGCAAAATTTGCGTACATTGTTAGCAGGAGTAGAGATTGGTGACAAAACCCCTTCTCAGCTCTTACGACATATGATGTACCTTCAAGGGAAACAACCCCTGAATGAGTCTGTTTTACGTGAACTATGGTTCCAAAACTTACCTGTAGATTTAAGAAAATCTCTTTCGGTTCTCGAGAAAGATATACCTTTACAGAAGCTAGCAGAAACCGCAGACCAATTTTATTCAGTGTACAGAACCAAGTCACCATCTACCCTACAACAAGTCGCATTAAAGCCCGTGGTGGAGACTGAAGTACAAGAGCTTAAGCAACAAGTCGCTGAATTGACCTCACAGATCTCAGCCCTAACAAAGATGTTCAACGATCGACCATCAAGACTTAGCCGCAGTCGAACGCGCACTTCAAACAGAAGTTCATCCCGAGACCGCTATAAACGCGAACACAGTCTAAGTCATTATCACCGCCGATTCGGCTCAAAGGCTAGAAAGTGCTTGCCATCCTGTAAACTTTACAAACCAGGGAAACTTCAACGCCAGGCAGTAACAGCGACGACTTCACCTGGCAACAACATAAGTCGCCTATTTTGTGTGACTGATTGTTCGAATAAATTGCGTTTTCTCATTGATACGGGTGCTGAGATAAGTGTTATCCCGCCCACACCACAGGAACGCAAGAACAAAACCTCATTGACATTACAGGCGGCATACGGTACGCAGATCACCACGTTCGGCCAACGTTCACTAACTTTAAACCTAGGCCTCAGACGTGACTTCCGTTGGATCTTTACCGTTGCAGACGTACGAAGCGCTATATTAGGTGCAGATTTCCTTACCCACTTTAACTTGTCCGTCGATTTGATGTCCCGTAAACTTATCGACAACCTGACAGAGTTAAAAACCTTAGGAAAACCATGCCGTTCTGCGATACAGTCTATTCGCGTATCACCACCGAATATTCCAGAACAATATATCAGCTTATTGTCTGAGTTCTCAAAAGTTTTCCGCCCAAACTCACCGAATAATGCGATTAAACACGACGTTAGACACCATATCGAAACACGCGGTCCCCCAGTCTTTACTCGACCAAGACGGTTAGCACCAGACAAATTGGCCATTGCTAAACGAGAGTTCGAGCATATGATGGAATTGGGCATCATACGTCCATCAAAATCATCATGGGCCTCACTTCTCCACATGGTCGAAAAGAAGCAACATGGTGCATGGCGCCCTTGCGGTGATTATAGAGCACTGAACAGAACTACTGTTCCAGATAGGTATCCTATACCACACATCCACGACTTTGCCTTGACACTTGAAGGAAAGACCATCTTTTCCAAACTTTACTTGGTGCGTGCCCACAACCAGATACCAGTGGAACCAGAAGACGTGCCCAAAACAGCCATAATCACTCCATTCGGACTTTTCGAATTCATTCGAATGCCATTCGGTCTGCGCAACGCAGCACAGACATTTCAACGGTTCATGGATCAAGTTATCTTGGGTCTCGATTTCGTCTTCGTTTACATCGATGACATACTCATCGCTAGTAAATCGCCCACTGAACACGCTGAACATTTACATCGCGTCTTTTCACAACTGTCGAAGTACGGCATAGTCGTAAACCCCGATAAATGCGTATTTGGCGTCGAATCACTTGAAATTCTTGGACATCAAGTCGATTCCAAAGGTATCAGGCCATTAGAGCAAAAGGTTTCCGCCATAAAAGACTACCCATTACCCGAATCAATACGACAACTCCGTCGTTTCCTTGGTCTTGTGAATTACTACCGTCGATTCATTCCTCACTGTGCCGAGCTAATTCAACCATTGACGGATTTACTCCGCAACAACAAACGCTCGTTAAATATGACGGACTCAGCTAAAACTGCTTTTGAACGCATTAAAAATGCGCTTAGCGAGGCAACGTTGCTGAACCACTTACCGTCTGATCCTAATACCAAACTATTTTTATCCACGGATGCGTCTAACGAAGCGATTGGTGCAACTTTGCAATATAGTCGCAATGGAGAACTGTGCCCATTATCGTTTTTCTCAAAGAGACTGCAACCAGCTCAGGTTCGCTACAGTACGTTTGGCAGAGAATTGCTTGCAATCTATTATGCCATCCGTCATTTCCGCCATTTACTTGAAGGGCGAGAATTCACGGTTTTAACTGATCATAAACCGCTCTGTTACGCCCTGCTTTCAAACACTGACCGCTATTCAGCTCGAGAAATTCGACAACTGGACTTATTGCACAGTTTACCACCGACATCCGACATGTCTCAGGCCAAGATAACGTTGTCGCCGACGCCCTATCCCGTCTCACCTTAATTCTATCACCAGCTTACGAAACACTGAAAGCCCAAATCGCGATGTTGTCAATATACCCACTTGTGTCCCACAAAATGCTTCCGACATCCAATCCACCCCTCCCACGCAACCAATGGGTATACCCAGTCCTTCCCCACAGACATTACGTCCTTGCTTGAAAAGAACCCACCACACACTATCTGGCCGTATTGTTACTTGGCCAAAGAAACTTGAGACTTACTTCACTTAAAATGTTTCGAGCGTTTCCATTTTTTTCCAAGACTCTCACATTCAAATCCGTAACAGTGTCCCACCCTTTGGATATACATTCACCGACGAACATTCAGCACAACCGCTCGGTCACAACTGCAAGTTGGAAAATACCCCACTCCAATCAGAACTGCGCCGGTATTTTTATTCTGGGTTATTTGTTTCGCTTGGAATTCCCTGCCAGCCGGATTTGGTAAGCTCAAAACACTTTTTCTATATTTAAAGTAAAATAGACGATTTCCTGAGAGCCCAATCCAATTATGCCCCGAACTATTTATTAATCTATCGTTACCAGAATTATTTTGATTTTGACATTTTCTATACACAAATACACCTGTACCTATAGTTCAACGACATGGTTATTGTAAAGTAATTGCTTTGTCGACATAAATCTTTGAATCTTGAATCTTGAACATGTTGTCGAGTTTGTACAAATCTATTTTTACTTAATAATTGTTCTGGTAGTAAAACTCTATTGTACAGTTTTGATATATCAGTTCAAAGTTCTGACAATACCGTTACGCTCAGGACCGATCGATAGTTACTATTTGATTTTTTCGATTTCCCGTTTTAAACGTTATTACTCACATTTCATCGATTCTTTGTTCGATATCTCACTGAACACAATTTCTTTGTCGAATACGATTTTGTACATAATCAACTCATCACTTAACACAATATACTTCTGTTGCGTGCGTTACCCTCGTTCTCGGTTGATCTGGGCTTTGGGAATTCCGTCTCGGGAACGTAACATTTCGAGTAGAAATATTGAAGTCATTACAAGAACAAGGAATTACCAGAGGAGGATTGCGGATTATATGTACGTGGATCGAAAGAACTGTTCGTGAGTCAGATTACTTATTTTTGTACTGCGTGTTTTTGTACCAGCTTGACTGGTCCACTACAAGGTTGTGTCGTTAGTTCGCTGATTGCTTCAATATGAGCGGCCTTATTACATCCTGGGGAATTTGGAATAAAATATGCACGCAGTGGATAAGATACCTGCGGCAGTTTGGTTTGGTGTTTGTAATTCGGAAAGTAGCGGTTGCCTCTGATGTCGGTAACATTTCGAAGTTAGAATATGTTATATATGGCGGAAATAGTATTAGAAAATATATATGCCAGGATAAAATCGCATCGCATTTTTCATTGTAAAAGTGTCCTCCAGCTCAGTCGTCTTAGGTGCACAACGTAAAGCATACATTTTAACCGTTGATTAGCTTAAATGCTCGATGATAATAAAAGGAAGAATGATGAAGGACAACGTGTTATTCGAGAATTATCGAAATTTCAGTTTTAGACTCGAGTCGAAAAACCACGAATACTGTGCAAATTATATATTTAGAAAAATATTCTTATAATAAGTATACATGATATCAACGAGATAAATTAGAACGTAATTGTTCAATAATCAGTTACCCTTGACAACATATCTTGAAGCAAATGGTATGACTGATTTCCTATATAAGGACGTTCTAAATGAGAATATAATGTGTTTTGATCAAGACTTTGAAGGAACTCAACGTTCACGAATATGATACAGCGGGTGGAAATTATCATTCAGGATGAGACACGGTCAGTAAAAAATATGTTTGACCCAATAATTCCAGCTGTCATATAAATATCAAACCTAAATAATTCGCGGTAAATGTATGAGGTAATATAGAATGACACTTCTTGCTCATAAATTATAGTTAAAACAGAATAAAATGTGCAATAAGCTCATTTGCATGTATTTCCATCACACAACACCATTAGTTCCGTGCTGTTGCGCTCATCAGTTAGTGAGAGTATGATCAGAGCTGTTTTTCTCTGATGATGAACACGTACATACACCCACTTACTGATTACGCTTCACAAGCCTGGACTCCATGGCTTCAAAAAGACATTTCACAATTGGATCGCATATATCACAGAGCCTCAAAGTTGGTCATTGGGCTCGAAAACCTACAATTCGCTGACCGACTAAATGAACTGAAGCTGACGACACTTGCACAAAGGAGACTGCGAGCCGACCTCCTCCTCACATTCAAAATCCTTACCAGTGTTTCCCACCCTTTATATATACTATTTCACCGACGAACATCCAGCAACAACCGCGGTCACAACTGCAAGTTGGAAATACCCCACTCCAATCAGAACTGTCGCAGGTATTTTTATTCTGTGCGTATTTGGAATTTGCGTATTTTGGAATTCCCTGCCAGCCCATTTGGTAAGCTAAAACACTTTTTCTATATTTAAATTAAAACTAGACGATTTCCTGAGAGCCAATCCAAATTATGCCCCGAACTATTTATAGTCTATCGTTACCAGAATTATTTTGATTTTGAAATTCTTTTACACATATAAACATATACACTTGTACCTATAGTTCAACTGCATGGTTATTGTAAAGTAATTGCTTTCTCAACCATAGAATCTTGAATCTTGAATCCACATGAGCTTGAATAAAATGCTATTCAGCCATTTATTCCGGGAGTTATTGAAAACACTACAAATTCATTTAAAAATGTATAAAATGTAAATTATTTATTGACATATGGAATTGTACAAATGAAGTCAAACCACATGCATGTATTTTCACTTTCACGTGAAATAACCATGGTGAGAAATTGGTTTTCACGACTTAATACAAAATCGTGCGTTTTTCGTAATATAAATTGAAACATTGCTGTATTATGAATTGTACGATTAGCCAGAGGGCGTAGAACGTGCTGCTTACTTTGCGCGCTGCTACATGTATACACTTGTTTGGACTCGTTCTGTTTGTGTTCCTACATTCAGAGAGTTAGAAATTTCATTGCGATCGTTATTTTATTGAAAGTGCAGTAACGGTTTTGGCGAAAATTGATTTGATTAGATTTTGTGTGCCATTTTATCCATCTTTTCATTTTTCTTTCTTCACCACTAAAGATGTCAATATAATGTGTCAAAGATTTGATAGTTGATTAATTTGTGCACTTTCGGTAAATGAAGTAAACGAAATTGATGTCGCCTCTGTAACTCAGAGTAATTCAAAGTTTTAATGGTCCAAAAAGGAAATAATTTACAGTAACCACAGAATAAATATATAGGGAATGCATAAAAACAACACAAATGTATTATCCATATGTAATCATTGTTCCTGTTGCAGAGTCGGGCTTATCGAGTTGTATCAGTAAGAATAATAATAATAATGATAGCTACAATATTATATAAAAATAAAATAGAAGGATCAAGATAACTCATCGATCGCCAATGTGAGTTAAGTAAAAAGATTGTGATAGAAGGGTCAGTTACTGGTTCTCGACGATGTTGAAGATTGCGAGGCCAAACAATAATCCACAACTTTGTTTGATTAAATCCGATGAGATAAAGTTCAGAACGAATAGAAGTTCGAATAACGAACAAAGTTGTTGGCCCGCTAAAATAGATTTGATCCCATGAGCGTTAATGATTCTCACTGGTCCCTTATTCATGGCAGTCAGTCCATATAGTTACGTACAAGTTCTCACACAATGAGCTCAGTCACAGCGAGATCGAAAGATACGCTCTGGTTGGATTCAAAAGTATATAATATTCAAGGTCACAAGATTTAACAACTGCATATACAAAATAGAAATACAGTAAATACAACAGTTCTGCCTGACCCGCGTAACATGATGGATGAAGATAAGGCTAATGATGATGAGACTGGAGAGGCCACAATAAATGATATTCCCGGTCATCTTAGATGGCATGTCATATACAATCAAATTAAAAATGACACTCCGTTGTTGCAGACGAACCCCTAAAATACAAACGCAAAAATTGATTCTCTGAAAGGCCACTGTTAAAAGCACTAAGAATTCACTAAGACTCGCAGCAAAGTTATTTGAAAGACCTCAAAAACTGAAAATTGCATTGCAATAATGTGCCTTACTGGAAATATTCCCTGAAATTATTTTTTCAGCAATATAATATCACATTGTGAAAAAGAAGATGAAATATTTTGCATCAAGTAAGAACCGTTGTGATGTCCCATCAACGGATGAACTGAAAACATTTTTGATGTCATGTTTTTTCGCTATTGAAATTTAACAGACATGAGCTGTTACTGATCGAATGACAAAGATTTTGGCCATTTCCTATTCAAAAATCCCCCAACACGAACCCGTTTCTAAAAATTGGAGATTACCATTCATTTCGAAAATAACGAAGAATAAAAAATTTTACATGGGATACGAATACAAGACCTCATAAGTATGATTCGCAAATACGAAACGAATCTCTTTGAACGAAATAATTATCAAATAATGTGAGCACAACGCATTTAAACATTTCATGAAGGAAAAGCCAGTAGGTTTTGTCTACAAGTTTTGGACTTTGGGTGGTGTATCAGGATACTGTTATAAATCTGATCTGTACTTTATAAAAATTCACCAGAAAGGGCTTCATTTGTTCACTGGATAGCACATCATAGTTGTTTATATTATATTATATATATATATATATATATATATCCTAGGAATAATGGTTGTTAAGTTACTGGAACCATGAGTGAAAACCGACAAAGAAAATGTCAGACGATTGTGACTTTCCACGAGCTTTATTGTTGATCGCAGGAGCCCGAAGAGACTCGCAGGGTTTCCTAGAAATAACTTCAACTATTTTAGTACCCAGATGTTGGACCCTATCTAGTAGTTATATGCCCTTTTGGAAGTAAGGGCTACAGGCTTGCACGCAGTATTCTAAATGTGGCCTGGCAAACGTTGTAAATAAGGGGATAGACACTTCCGGCGTTGTATATGTCAGAACAGATTTAAGTCTAATCGTTCTGATCTAGGTTGTTGTGCAGCTGTGGCAAATTGCGCAACCCTTTTGAAGTCTGCGGTTACGTCTATACCCAAAACACCTTCTAAATAGATCCTGCCACTATTTTTACTTACCGTAATTTTACTGCATACAACAAATGGCATTTAATTTAGTTCAGAATAAATCCTAACACTGTGCCCATTTAATGACTTTTTCAATATCTCTCAACAGATCTTTATGATCACGATATCTGTTGAATTTGATATCATCAGCAAACATGTATCAATGACATGACAACTGAGATGACAATTCATTTATGAAGACCAGGAAGAGTATTAGGCTTAGTACTGTAGTGGACCAGTCAAGTTAGTATACGAAACTCGCGATAGCAAAATAAGCAATCTGACTCACGAACAGTTCTTTCGATCCACGTACATATAATCCGCAATCCTCCTCTGGTAATTCCTTGTTCTTGTAATGTTTTCAATATTTCTACTCGAAATGTTACGTTCCCGAGACGGAATTCCCAAAGCCCAGATCAACCGAGAACGCGGGTAACACACGCAACAGAAGTATATTGTGTTAAGTGATGAGTTGATTATGTACAAAATCGTATTCGACAAAGAAATTGTGTTCAGTGAGATATCGAACAAAGAATCGATGAAATGTGAGTAATAACGTTAACGGAAAATCGAAAAATCAATAGTACTATCGATCGTCTGAGCGTAACGGTATTGTCAGAACAAATTGAACTGAAGATATCAAAAACTGTACAATAGATTTTTACCAGAAAAATTATTAAGTAAAAATAGATTTGTACAAACTCGACACATTTCCCCCCCTAGAGCGTTGGAAAAAATGGAAACGCTCGAAACATTTTGAGTGAAGTAAGTCTCAAGTTTCTTTGGCCAAGTAACAATACGGCCAGATAGTGTGTGGTGGGTTCTTTTCAAGCAAAGACGTAATGTCTGAGGGGAAGGACTGGGTATACCCATTGGTTGCGTGGGAGGAGTGGATTGGATGTCGGAAGCATTTTGTGGGACACAAGTGCGTACATTAACAACATCGCGATTTGGGCTTCCAGTGTTTCGTAAGCTGGTGATAGAATTAAGGTGAGAACGGGATAGGGCGTCGGTGACAACGTTATCTTGGCCTGAGACATGTCGGATGTCGGTGGTAAACTGTGCAATAAGGTCAAGTTGTCGAATTTCTCGAGCCGAATAGCGGTCAGTGTTTGAAAGCAGGGCGTAACAGAGCGGTTTATGATCAGTTAAAACCGTGAATTCTCGCCCTTCAAGTAAATGGCGGAAATGACGGATGGCATAATAGATTGCAAGCAATTCTCTGCCAAACGTACTGTAGCGAACCTAAGCTGGTTGCAGTCTCTTTGAGAAAAACGATAATGGGTACAATTCTCCATTGCGACTATATTGCAAAGTTGCACCAATCGCTTCGTTAGACGCATCCGTGGATAAAATAGTTTGATATTAGGATCGTACGGTAAGTGATTCACCAACGTTGCCTTGCTAAGCGCATTTTTAATGCGTTCAAAAGCAGTTTTAGCTGAGTCCGTCATATTTAACGAGCGTTTGTTGTTGCGGAGTAAATCCGTCAATGGTTGAATTAGCTCGGCACAGTGAGGAATGAATCGACGGTAGTAATTCACAAGACCAAGGAAACGACGGAGTTGTCGTATTGATTCGGGTATTGGGTAGTCTTTTATGGCGGAAACCTTTTGCTCTAATGGCCTGATACCTTTGGAATCGACTTGATGTCCAAGAATATCAAGTGATTCAACGCCAAATACGCATTTATCGGGGTTTACGACTATGCCGTACTTCGACAGTTGTGAAAAGACGCGATGTAAATGTTCAGCGTGTTCAGTGGGCGATTTACTAGCGATGAGTACGTCATCGATGTAAACGAAGACGAAATCGAGACCCAAGAAAACTTGATCCATGAACCGTTGAAATGTCTGTGCTGCATTGCGCAGACCGAATGGCATTCGAACGAATTCGAAAAGTTCGAATGGTGTGGTTATGGCTGTTTTGGGCACGTCTTCTGGTTCCACTGGTATCTGGTTGTGGGCACGCACCAAGTAAAGTTTGGAAAAGATGGTCTTTCCTTCAAGTGTCAAGGCAAAGTGGTGGATGTGTGGTATAGGATACCTATCTGGAACAGTAGTTCTGTTCAGTGCTCTATAATCACCACAAGGGCGCCATGCACCATGTTGCTTCTTTTCGACCATGTGGAGAGGTGAGGCCCATGATGATTTTGATGGACGTATGATGCCGAATTCCATCATATGCTCGAACTCTCGTTTAGCAATGGCCAATTTGTCTGGTGCTAACCGTTTTGGTCGAGTGAAGACTGGGGGACCGCGTGTTTCGATATGGTGTCTAACGTCGTGTTTAATTGCATTATTCGGTGAGTTCGGGCGGAAAACTTCTGGGAATTCAGACAATAAGCTGCTATATTGTTCTGGAATATTCGGTGGTAATACGCGAATAGACTGTATCGCAGAACGGCATGGTTTTCCTAAGGTTTTTAACTCTGTCAGGTTGTCGATAAGTTTACGGGACTTCAAATCGACGGACAAGTTAAAGTGGGTAAGGAAATCTGCACCTAATATAGCGCTTCGTACGTCTGCAACGGTAAAGATCCAACGGAAATCACGTCTGAGGCCTAGGTTCAAAGTTAGTGAACGTTGGCCGAACGTGGTGATCTGCGTACCGTTTGCCGCCTGTAATGTCAATAAGGTTTTGTTCTTGCGTTCCTGTGGTGTGGGCGGGATTACACTTATCTCAGCACCCGTATCAATGAGAAAACGCAATTTATTCGAACAATCAGTGACATAAAATAGGCGACTAATGTTGTTGCCAGGTGAAGTCGCCGTTGTTACTGCCTGGCGTTGAAGTTTCCCTGGTTTGTAAAGTTTACAGGATGGCAAGCACTTTCTAGCCTTTGAGCCGAATCGGCGGTGATAATGACTTAGACTGTGCTCGCGTTTATAGCGGTCTCGGGATGAACTTCTGTTTGAAGTGCGCGTTCGACTGCGGCTAAGTCGTGATGGTCGATCGTTGAACATCTTTGTTAGGGCTGAGATCTGTGAGGTCAATTCAGCGACTTGTTGCTTAAGCTCTTGTACTTCAGTCTCCACCACGGGCTTCAATTTGACTTCTTGCAGGATAGATGGTGACTTGGTTCTGTACACTGAATTAACTTGATCTGCGGTTTCTGCTAGCTTCTTTAGAGGTATATCTTTCTCGAGAACAAAAAGAGATTTTCTTAAATCTACAGGTAAGTTTTGAAACCATAGTTCACGTAAAACAGACTCATTCAGGGGTTGTTTCCCTTGAAGGTGCATCATATGTCGTAAGAGCTGAGAAGGGGTTTTGTCACCAATCTCTACTCCTGCTAACAATGTACGCAAATTTTGCTCATCTGATGCGGCTATTCTGTCGATCAACGTATTTTCCAGTGTGGTATACGGGTCGGATTTTGGTCTATCATAAATAATATCGGCGAACTCTGTAGCAGCCTCCGTGGGTAAGTGTGCAACAACACAGTTGTACATACTCTCCTGCTTAGTAATGCGTCAAAATTCAAAAATTGCTTCAGCTTGAGCGAATCATAGACAAGGATTATGCGTACCGAAAGGTGGAAGGGTAAATTGAAAATATCAGAGCGGTGAGCTGTGTCGCTGAAGTTATTAGAAGTCATTGCAAGGAATTAGACTGAAAATATCGAATAATGGGGAGAATGTGCGGAAAATAACTCGGGCTCCCCGAAAATATGTAGTGGACCAGTCAAGTTAGTATACGAAACTTGCAATACTAAAATAAGCAATCTGACTCACGAACAGTTCTTTCGATCCACGTACATATAATCCGCAATCCTCCTTTGGATATTCCTTGTTCTTGTAATGACTTCACTATTTCTACTCGAAATGTTACGTTCCAGAGACGGAATTCCCAAAGCCCAGATCGACCGAGAAAACGGGTAACGCACACAACAGAAGTATATTGTGTTAAGTGATGAGTTGATTATGTACAAAATCGAATTCAGCAGAAGAATTGTGTTCACTAAGTTATCGAACAAAGAATCGATGAAATGTGAGTAATAACGTTAACGAGAAATCGACAAATCAATAGTAGTATCGATCGTCTGAGCGTAACGGTATTGTCAGAACAAATTGAACTGAAGATATCAAGAACTGTACAATAGATTTTTACCAGAAAAATTGTTAATTAAAAATAGATTTGTACAAACTCGACAGTACCGAACCCTTTTGGACTCCACCGGTGGCTCTTCGCCTAAACGGACCTGAAGGGATCTATCACGAAGAAAACTAGTAAACCTGTCATGAAGCTCACCAGATACTCTTTCAGCTGTGAGCTTCATCCTTAGAAGCCTGTAGCCTGCCGAAAGAAAGGCCTTACTGAAGTCTATGTAGAAGAGTTCTTGCCGTGTGCCTTCATCCAGTGTCTTGGAAAGTCGATCTGAAACGCATGGAAGCTTCGAGAGACACGACCTTCTCCAAAGAAAGCCATTATGAACCGTGTCTAATAATGAATTGTGCACGAGGTAGTTGCACAACCGATCCCTGTTAAGTCTCTCCGAAGCTTTACATAAAACACTAGTTAAGCTTATCGGTCGGAAATTCTTAACTATTTTTGCGTAAACCTTACTTTGGAATTGGTACAACAATGACTTTTTTCAGTAATCGGGTCGAATGTCCTTGCAGAGCGATTTGTTGTATAACCAACAGAGAGGCTCTGTTATTACCTTAGCAATATACTTTACAATTTTCAGATGCACGTCTTCAGATCCGGTGGATTTATTTCGTTTAGATTCTCTAGGACAAGCGACATATTCCATGCAAAAATGGCTACTTCACTTGAGAGGAACCCATTTCCGTACTAAGAGTTGGGACGGATTTAATCTCATTCTATAAACGCTTTAAAAAAATCCATCAATGTTGTTGCTTTGTGCCATGTCTTATTGAATGAAAATAGGATGGACAGCAGTTAATATCGACGTGAAAAAATTATTGAGAAACGATTTTGTGTGTGTTTCAGAAAGATTTGCTCAACATTTTGGCTATTCTTTGAAAATATATAGGGAGGTAATTAATTCATATGCTAATTCTCCGGAAAAAGCACTTGCCACAGCTTATGCAGCCCATGTTCGAACGCCGAGACTAGTTCTATGTGGAGTGAGATACATGCGTTCATTACACGAATGCTGTGAACGTGCGTTGTGGATTCCAGCCTGGTGCGCTGTTTATTTAGCTTGAGACTATGCCCTCGTATACCAACCAGATGAGAAATTACCATTGAAATGCGATAAAACAATCGATGCTAAGCGATAATTTTTATAGTTGGTGCATACCAACCCCTCGAACATGCGAATGGCCAGCTTCCCTACCTTTTATTGCTGCACTATATCCTTCTGGTAATACGGACTTTAATCCTAAATACAGTATTCTGGATACTTTTTAGAGTGTTGTAACAGCACCTTAGCTTTTCTACCAGAGATAGCTGTATGTATTCAAAAAGCTTCCCTGCTGACTCGCAGCAGCACATTGGTCTGCCGACTTAAAGTTTGCTTGGACTATGATTCCTGAGTCCTTGGTAGATTTAACCCTACGGAACTCTGTGTGGGCTGGGAGCGTAGAGACAATTTATGTTACCTGCCAGTGTAGAGAGCAAGTGACAGTTCAGTAGATTAAAAGAAAGGTCCCAATTAACCACCATTTCGTCACAGCTTCTGCGTTATTTATTGGATCGGATTTATCGGCATACCGACAATTTTACTTCATCAGCAAACATTTAACATGGTTAGCGCAGTTGGTTAGCTAATTGATAAACGGAGGTGAGGAACAGCAACGGCCCAAAGACTGAGCCCAGGGGAACCTTGCTGGTTATATTCGCACACGCGGAGTATGTATTATCTATCCTGACAGTAAAGGAACGGTCACTACGGAATGCGCGAATGCAGCCCAGTAGGTCTCCTGATACACCTATGACTGAGATTTTGGGATGCAAGAGCCTGTGGGTGACTGAAACGAATCCTTGTTCGATTAAAGTTATAAAACTTCTACCAGTATAGCATCATCCATCCTTTTCGTGGCCGCGAATAGAAAGGATTCGAGGATTTAAGGTTAATATGTTAATTTTTTCACTATTACGGGATTACGCTATTAATGAAAATGGGAAAAATATAATAATATAAGGAATAATAAGGAATAGAGAATATCAAATGTGAATCTGACGAATGATGTTCTTTTGCATAAAGGTCCAATTTCACTTTAAATGCCGCCAGGCAAGTAGAGTCCACCACATGCAGAGGTAGGGAATTCCGAGGCAGTATATCACGTACGGCGAAATAATGACGCTGAAAATCAATACGGTAACTTGGAATGCAAAGAGATATGTTATGTCTGCGTTCACTTCCACATCAAACACGTCAATGAAGTGTTTTAGTGAATGTTATTCGGTAAACACAATTCGATAAGCCAGAATAATATCGCGTTGTACCCTCCTTTGGGTCAAGTCACGTAGACATAGACGTCACAATCTTTCGGTATATAGAATATTGCGAAGATCCATCACTAACTGTGTTGCTCTGTGATAGATTTTATCAAAGACAGCAATATGAGCCCATACCTGTTTCCGCATACTCCATCGTTGGGCGAAGGCTTGGAATGAATTATCCTTGTAATGTTATCAGCGGGAATTTTCCAAATATTCTTCGAAAGATACCTGATAAACTGTTGGATTGTAGATGCCTAGCGGAGCAACGTGATTCTCGGGTTTCCACTTATCCATACTTAAAGATCTTTGTTCAATGAGATCCATGTCTAGTTTTAGTTGCCGATCGATATGTCTAAGAAACATTCTTGTCAAGGTGGATCATCATACTCTTCCGTATGTTGAATGTCATATCATTCATGGCTGCTCAATTTGACACGTTGTCCAAATCCATTTGCAGTTGCTCAAAATCATATGCAAGAATGATAAGCGTCCATGGTTTTCCTAACATTTGCGAACAGGAATATTTTAAATGATGTGAGGAGGGTGTAAATCGTTTAAGCATAATAGGAAGACTAGCGGGCCTAACACGAATCCTTATGGGATTACGCGTATGGTTTCACACATTTTGGATAGCACTCTGTTTACTTTAACTCGTGAAAGGGGATCTGACAGGTTGTCGCACAACCATAAAGAAATAGATCACAAAATCTTGGAGGCACCAGTTGTTGGAGAAGCGAATCGTGATTAACTCTGTTAAAAGCCTAAGAAATTTATGAGTAACATACGTCAACGCAAAAACTTCTACCTGAATCTAGTCGCCTAACACAGTAAGAAGATTCGTTAGACAAGAGCGATGAGATCGAGTTCCATGCTGCACTGGTGTAAATAAATTACGCAATTCAGAGTGTGCAACCATTCTTTTCAAAAATATACGTTCCATGACCTTACCAATAACAGGTAAAAGTGTGACGAGACGATAATTTACAGCGGCAGATCGGCAGCCACCTTAGAAGATAGGTGTAATCACGTCGGACGTCCAATCTTTCGGTACCACTCTCCTGAGCATCGAATAGATAAACTGGCTGAAAAGCGGTTCACAGAGCTGACGATGGCATAACATGAGCAGATCCGGTGTGATGCCATCAGCACCAAGAGATTTTCTTACATTTATTTTGAGAAATTGACTTGCAACAATTTCTTGATATATCAAAATTTTGCCCAATGTCTCGATTCCTGAATTGACTGAATACTCACCACGTTCCGCTACAGCCTTTTGCACGAACACTTTATAATGGTTAATTGCGAGCGCATTTACTGTTTACAAGGTGGTATCAGTGAGGTTTTTACCATTCTGGACGACAAAAATACCTGGTTAAACTTTCGCTTTTGTGTTTATGATTGTGTATAGTGACTTTGGTTTGCTAGCCATTTTTGACATTTAGCATATATTTTAGCATCAATATATGCGGCGGATAAGCGAAGACTCGAATTAGTGAAGTCACTTTGTTGGTAACATATGGAAATGTTGACAAGAAGTAAAATTATTGTTTGCTTAATGCTGCATCCACGCTGCTCGCTCCAGTGCTATTCAAGTTTTTGTTCTTCTGTGGACAACAAAACGAAGTTCATGTTCGAATCATTTAGGAACGATCTGCGAGTTATCGTCTATCATCAGTTTTAGAAAATACACTAGTTCTTTTCATTGCGAGTCAGGGTTAATATGGTCCATCTGTCAAAGTTGAGAGCTATTTACTCACGGCTAATTTACCTACCCGGCGAACCAACACATTCCGAACATGAGATCGATGATTACTGAAAACTTAGTCAAACAAAACACTGAATGGTCATTAGGACCCAGTGGAGTCTGAAATGCGATCGCTTCGGCAGACTGTTTTTTCTATGTTAACACCAAATGAAATACAGTTGGACAGTGAGAATCTCTCCTCCGAGTGCATTCGTGAATATGGTTGCATGAAAAGACTGATACTAGTACCTCTGTAAATTGGTATTTTAGCGTTTGTGTGGAGTGAACGTCTCTGAGATAAAGGGTAAGCAGGTTAAAATCACCCACAATAAGTATTGTTGCTTGCTGAGTGTTGTGACAAGCGCTAATGCACTCGAATCAACCTTCCATTGAACGATTTCGGAAATGAAAGAGACCGTTAGACCACACCAATCATGCAAACTTTACCAGACATCGCTGATAAAGTATACCAAATTGTATACTCGAGGGTGAGTTCTGTGTTGTCTCTTGGACGGCACTGGAGGTGATATTGACAATATTGATCAACAAGGCCACGGATTATCTCGATTTTTCGAGATAATAGATAGAATAGAATAGATAGATATCTCGTTTGAATTAATTGGAAAGAATACCATGTTTCTAAAATGGGGATGATATCTGGTGAGTAGTGTGAGCGTATCTCGGTTAACTCCTCTAATTTGTTCAAAAGGCTTTGCGCATCTGAATATATACATTTTATTGAGTTCATGGTGTTCAAATCATAAAAGGTTATCAATGAGCTGACTCGAAATGTTCAAGATTGTAGAGCTATATCATGATATCCAGTTTTAACTGCATCACTAGTCGTTGGTGGGTGGGTACTATCCGTTTGCTTGTTTTCCGCTTTTATTCTATACAAGCTCAAATTTACGTTTTTGGATAGGTTTCTTCTATTAGCTCTCCATTCACGTTTGATACTATAGGTAATTTCGGTTGTCGAAACGGTAAGCTTCAAATGTCTAATACCTTGCCTTTGATAGTTGGCAGACTGCGGTATCTCAAATGCATACACTAATGTGGCTTTTTCAATAATGACTGTTTCGGTTTGGTATTTCCACTGTTAGTGATCGTCCTGAAATTTTCATTGAGAAGCTACCTCTGCAGCAGCGCCTAGAAATATAATAATTCGTCGATTATTTATTCGCGAGATTTTCTCGACGACTTTCGCTCCTACATTTTAAATCTGCGTAACACGACACGTTGACTCTACAACACTTTTAAGTGGACAACCATTTGAAAGTTCGTTCTCAACGTCCTCCTTTCATTGCAGCGTTTGTTGTAAAAGGTGGTGATAAACTTCATTAGTAGAATTCAGGTGGTGGTTCAGCCGAATTAAAAATGAGGAAGTAATTGCGGCCAGTCTTTTCCGACTACGGAGTTTATAACACCCAACTAAGTCAAATTTTCGCTTAGCTTCGAACAGAGTTTTTCGTGACTCGATCACCTTGGTACATATGACACATAGGTTTATACCCACAAATTTTGGTTTATAATTTGAGTCCGTCGTTTCAGAACTGGCTTTGCTGAGTCCCTTCTCGTTTCCGTTAGGTTGAGGAGTCACTGATCCCGGCGAACACTCACCCGTTTTAGTCCTCATAGGTGCGGTTAACTGGGTATGATGGATTTTCTATTGGCTCATTGGTAGTAACCTCGAAGTCAGTTAACGGTGGTGCCTTTATGACGTTATTAAACAGTTCATTCAGTTTTAAACTCGATTCCAGTCTATTTAGATGCGTCTAAATTTCATACTCAGGGGATTTTGCCTCCAAGGATAACGCTGTTGGTTTGGTCTTGGAAGCCTGGCAAACGTACCAAACACCAGAACAATTACCTGCATTGATCATCGATAGGAAATACGAGATCAGCCGGTTTTTGCATTTTAGATGCACTTTTAACAAATAAGCGTAACACATGACAAACCTCGCCTTAGGACTAACCGACTTTTGGCTGACCGTACAAATGCAGCCCGGTCCGCTTTATTTTTTTTCGGGGTTACCCGGTTACCCGGTTGTGAGCAGACAATAACGAATGTCACTTTTTTGGAGCAAAGCGAATTTTCGATGTGCGCTAACTGCTCTTCGGAATGGCGAATAGTATCAAAGCGAATATCCGAAGTGCACTTCGCAATGGCGAAGCGGAGCTTCGCACTTCGCTATAACGAATATTAGCGAACAATTTTCGCTCAACTTCGATGTAACCCAAAAACTTCGTTTTCGACAAAAAAACTTGCTATAATTCGCTTATATTCTTTAAATTCGCTATTCTTCGCTGGAATAAAACGAATTCCGAAACAAATTATTTTTTGATTATGAAAGAACTTTTATTTGACAAGGACAGACTTTTTCATGAGCTTTGGCATTGGAAATATACAAAACCTTAATCACAAAGGCAATTAGGCTCCTCCTCTGACTCGGTCTCTGAGACTGAAGTTCTGGACCTGGACCTAGTGCCGGAACTGGTCCGGCTGCCTTCAGTCAGAGGGAAGTAGGCCACCGCCGTAAGCTCCTGGGTGTCGACAAACTCGACATCCTCAAGGTTGGCCCCAGAGTCATCCTGGTCTTTGAGCTGCTGCTGATTTTGAGTGCTGGTACCTTCGCCATTGGTGAACTCCTGGATGCGGAGCTTCATCCTCTTCATGTAGGGGAGCATTCTCTCGTAATTGTCATGAATGTGGACGAGCTCCTGGACCCTCTCGTTGTTCAGAAGGCTTCGGGTGGGCTTGGTCACGAGTCCAGCTTCCGAAAAGATCCTCTCTGATGAGGCCGAGGTAGCCGGGATGGCGAAGACCATCCTAAAAGAAAATGAGACAGGTTTAGTATTTTGTAATAGGTTTCAGGGGGTCCATGGGTGCAAAAGTTGAACTACTATTTCGAATTATAGAAATACTATATCAAAGTATAGCAATACTACATCTAAGAATAGAAAATAATATTTCGAAGTATGGCGAAGTTAAGCGAATAATATAGCGGAGTATGGCTAATAAAGAGAAAAAATTATAATCCAACGAAAAATAAGTGACCTTTAACTTTGAAAAAACTTACTGGGCGAGTTTGGCGAGTAGAAAGAGCTTCTTGGCCTTCATCTTTCACTACTGGAGCACGTCGATGTCCTCCTTTTCCAGGGAAGACGCCATCAACTCATTAATCTCCTCGACATAGGGAGCTGGTTGAGACTGGGACTGGTCGACGCTGCCAAAGGCCAATTCCGGATCAAGATCAAGGTCATGGTGCTCTTGGAGAAAACCATCAAGATCTTGGCAAGCGGGTTCCGGCATCTGAATGGATGGTGGTGCTTGCTGATGTTGTCAGCGTTCTTCACAGCCTTCTTCATTTTGGCCTCGGCGTCCGTGACCATGATGGTCGCAGTGCTGTCTCTGAGGCTCTCGATGGCACCAAGCATGGAGTTGAGGTAACGCCCCACCACCTCCAAATCGTGCCTACCCGCCACCACCCTGCAGTCAATGGTGAATCTCTGCATGACCCAGTCTGGATCAATGTAGTGGATGGTCAAGCTCAGGTACCCCTGGTTGGAGCGGCTGGTCCACATGTCACTGGTGAATCCAAATCCCAGGAGGTTGGCCAGGTCCTTGGCGAGCTTCTTCTCCATGGCTCCCTCGACATTCTTGAAGAATAGGGTACAGATGTGCCTGAAGAACATGATCTGCCTGGGGATGTTGATCTTTGGGTCCAACGACTGAGGATACCTGGAATAATAGGGAATAATACCAAATTATAGTGTTTTTTAATCGAAAAATAGCAATATATAACAAAGTATAGCTAAGTTTAAACGAAGTTTAGCAAAGTAAAATCGAAATTATCTTTGAAGT
The DNA here is from genome assembly GCA_013407085.1 of Atriophallophorus winterbourni. Classification (NCBI taxonomy): domain Eukaryota; kingdom Metazoa; phylum Platyhelminthes; class Trematoda; order Plagiorchiida; family Microphallidae; genus Atriophallophorus; species Atriophallophorus winterbourni. The sequence continues at coordinate 73,668 of JACCGJ010011622.1, read as the reverse complement.
AAGAAGGTAACAACTTGTAATTGTAAATTTGTCATTTTAAATACTTGATAAATTGGCGATTCTCCACACGGCTGAACGAAAGGTTGGCACAGGCAAGGTAGGCCATGATCTTCAGGTTGGTCCTCAGCTGGAGAGGACTCGTCGGGTTGTACTTTTTGGGAGCGCTGGCGCTTTCGCCGGACTTGTAGTACTGGGTGATTGGGGTCATTGAATGTCTTCTTGAAGAGGTTTCGGATGACTCTTCGATCTTGACACGCTCAGAGCTGGACTGGGACTGCTGCTGCTTCTTCTGGAAAAAGAAAAGAAAGAAAAAAACATTTGAGCTTCATTTCCAACAAACTATTGCAAAGCATGACGATGTTTATGTACAGTATTTGGAAATACGAAGCGATCTATAACAAAGTATATGGCGCGTTATTGCGAAGTATAGCAAAATTTGAACGAAATATAGCGGAGGTTGCGTCAAACTGAGTCTAACTCACCTTTTTATTCTCGAACTTGGCCTTCTGGTTCAGAAACTGCTTAGAAACGTCCGGATGCTTCGACATGGTGTAGCCGACCATGCCTTGGGGGGTTCCCTGAGGCTCATGATGAGACTATGATGAGACAATCAAATTTTCATCCTATTTATAGTCCTTCAATCACGCACGCAAAATGAAACAAACGCCCATGCGAGGCGGCAAGCACCCACGCAGAGCGGCAAACACCTAAGCAGATCGAAACACTCACGCCTTTCGCATCCAGCCACACACCTACGCGAATACATTTAAAATATCAAAGTACAAAAAAGCACAACCCTTTGTCTACTGACGGTAACTCTAGTTACCACCTCAAATGTTAGCTTATAGCAATTAAACAAGCAGTCGGTTGCTCAGTAGCTTACGTCGGTACCTTCAGTCACCATCGGAGTGCACTTGTCCGGCAGTGTCTGTCATATGATCCTCGCAGGACTCTTTTTAGAGCCAGTCGAGTGTCAACAAGTGTCAACAGCAAAAACAATTCCCGTAGACAAAGGGTTAAAATATTAAAGTACAAAAATGAACACTTTTCACTTTTAGCGAAGACTTCGCTAATATTCGTTTACGGCGAAGTTTGAACTTGCACTTCATTCTGAGCGAAGCGAAGTATATCGAATTTTTAGCGAAGTTTATTTTGCCCTTCGTCATGGCGATAGCGAAACGAATATCCAACAATATTCGCTTCGCTTTGCAACTTTGTTTCGCTTTATATCTCAGAGCGAATTATTCGTTATTGTCTGGTTGTGAGCAGCACCTTCCAGTGTTTTGTGCACAGGCAGTGGTTCTGTCGAGCGATCGATGATGAAAATCGCAAGCGCGACAAAAAGCAATGTTTACGAATAACAGGAAAATCAGAATCAAATCTGGCGATACGCTTCAGTAGTTAATCCCACGATTCTTAACATATCGCCAGTCGGTGTCGAAGAATGAGATCTTTTCGATGACATTATTCCCTTTGGCCGCCAAACAAGCTTCTTTCTTATGGATAATCACTACAACGACTGTTCTTCATTTCAAAGAAGGATGTGCTTTCAGTTGATTGTTCTGAAATGTTCTGTGGTCGGCGCAGCTATTCCAAGAGCTAATATTCAGATCATTCGTGGATTGATGTTATCGAGCGCTGCAGACGTGTTGTATGCTAGACTGGCCAATAGAGTCTCAACATTTTGTTGTGACGTGTGTTTATGGAAACACCATCGAAAGAATCTGGGCACTCGTTTCGATTCGATCGACTATCGTAGCTGTTGTATAGTTTTGGCTGAGTATTAGCCTCTTGGGCGAGTCTCATTTCGAAAAAGAACTTTGCCGGACGTATCTTGGAAACTGAGGTGTTTTGCGCATTCTTGTTACAGGTTCAAATCCCACATGAGGGTGCAAGCTTGAAGCACTTCTATCTTGCGTCACCGTGACGTACGCTACGGAAGACCGAGGCTGACCACCATTAAGGTTTACACATTTTTCAAGCGGGTACGAGATGAGCGGATCGATTCTGGATTTGAAGGATGATTTCTCAATCTGACACCACATCTCATCAACATTGTTAATGTTTTGGAGGTGAAGACCTTGAACATACTACCAATTATCGGCCAATTGCAATGACTTTCGTTATCGGAAAAATTCTAAAAGATTTGAGCGAAATCAAAATCAAACGTTTCCTTTCTGGATATGTGCGTTGTTGTCTACAACTACATATATTTCCCAAAAATCACTGTTGTATAAGTATCTTTTCTATCACTTGAATCCTGGTTTACTTTGACAGACAGTGGTAAACCAATTCATGTTTTTCTTGTTGGTCGCCTGCGGTCGATATTGAAAATGGATGTACAACACAAACGCATGGTGGTTTCTTTCTCCGCAACTATCCGGATTACTAAACATTTCGATTGAGGTTTTACAATCTTTCTCACAACGATGAACAGTCCTTGGTCGATCAACTTCACTTTCACGCCTGTAGAGTCATCTGCGCTTAACATCTATTGGTTGTATCTGCTCCCCACCAGCATGCAGACGACACATTACACAATGACTCAAAATAAGTGGTCAAGAGCTAGATCTTCCTATCTCCTAGATTCATTGCCAAGAGATTTCATATATCTTCTGAAAACGTCTTTGAACTGCAAGTGCGGTATGCCCAAAGGTTGAAATCCTGATTTCAACACACCATTGACTAAATCTCCTGGATTATGACCCTGTCCATTATGTACACATGTCCCTGTAAGCGTAGGCGGCGCTGCGGTAGTAGGTTAAACATGTTCTGTAGATTAGTTTTTAGAGAGCACATCACAATCGATAGTTTGCCCATCTAAGATATATTCAACATACGACAAATGCTTCGTAAATGGAAAGTATCCAGCTTGTGTTTGTGTCTTGCGTGCATGATCCGGGTATCACTGTCGAAAAATAAAGCATATACTTCGCATGCGATGTGTACAATCATCGTTATCTTCACTACAAACTCTCGGTTACCCCAGACACAATAGTGAAAATTCGTTTTCACGAATTAAGTTTTCTTCTTCTTCTTCTAGTGCGAACAGGTCAAGATGACAGCTGCTTTGCCAATCCAGTTATCAATCTTTGTGTCTAGCGAGAGGTTATCCGCTTTATTTTAACAAAATATGAAACAGATGTGAAACAGTTTATTGGTTCAAGCTGAAAGTTTTAAATTTTGATGTGTGTGTAACAAACTAATGCCGTGTAATTAAAATTATCGAGGGTTGTAATATTAATAAATTGCTTTCTATATTTATTTAGCGTTAAAAATGTGTTAACCCGCATTTGTAATTAGTCAATGATGTGCTCAGTCGTATTTTATTACTAATTAAATTCCATGAAAGAGAATATTAAGAAACGAAGAAATCTTTTTGAACCCGATTGTCAATTTGTAGTTGACCAAAATACTAGTCTGTATTACAAAAAATACAAAAAAATTGAATTAACTCAGTAAAAGACTAAGAGAGCATGTCCAAAGGAAGATCAAGTGAAGTCGAACGATATCGAGATAATCAACGCAGGAAAATCCAATAGATGGAATTCCAGGTGCACAATGGGCTAGAATGTTGGATGATCCGTCAATCTAAATGACCGCACAAAGTAACTCGCGTAAACTTTCGCGACCACGATGACGACAAAGTCCGGGTTCACAGAATTATATTAATTGCTAAAAAGTATATTTATATAAGCATTGATACGAATTATGCAGACATGGCTAAAAAGCGATTAACCGTACAAGGCCGAAGTGTTTTTTTACAAAATACGAAGGTACAAAGTGAGAGTCGTTCACTACAATTCTCTACCACCAAAGCGTTAATCAGTTTTGAAGGAAAATTTTCGCTCGAAATGTTCATGAGATCACATAGTCAGTAAAACGTTGGGGTCAATGCACATGTCTACCGCTTGGAATTTGGACGGGATTGGGCGGGACCGGATGATTGGATTAAACATGAGGGATGTAGGCACATGCGAATTACACGGCATTTTTGATTTTAGGGTAATCACGCTTGATGAAAATGGCGGGCTAAGCTCAACGAATGCTGATTGCAGTCGAACAATAGAAACCGTGTCACGTCGATCATTCTTATTTAAAACGAAGTACTTTGGTTTAAGCTCAAAAACTGGTTTGGTACATGATAGGATGTTCGAAGTGGTTTCCAAACAGATTCAGGTCGTACGAAATAAATCACATGTATCGAGATGAAGTCATTTTTGTTGGTGGGTTATGCGATGTCTAGTAGATGCAAAATCCAACTTGAACATAAACGATCGCAAACGAGTAATGTAATCTGATACCAAAGGTAATGAATGTAAGGCAGAACGAGTTAACCTTGAAGACGCAAGGTAATTTGAAAAATTACTCTGCCCCTGAGCATTGTGTGTCGTTTTCGAAAGTATAATTCCAAGAAGAACAATTGGTCAATTGTCAGTTCATCTATTAGGATCAGGCTGACAAGCTCACAAGGCTGAGAGCTGCCGGTGGAAGCGTCGAACCATCTAATTCGATTTGAAGCGGTACGTGGTGGTTCCAATGTGCTTACAGCCAAGGTGTCGAGTCAAATCTCGGAACAATGTCGATTAAAACTAAAACGGTTACTTGTGATGATAGATGGTGTACCAAAATTGGCAATCCAGTGTTCGACAAAAATGCTTGTTACAGTCTCCAAACATGTGTCTATGATCAGAACAGCAATCAACCAGTGAGCAAAGCGATCAATCGAAGTTGTAGCGACCAAATCTTCACTAAGGAAACGTTTTTGTCACGGAAACTAGTTGCCTGCTACAAGCCACGAGATTTTTATACCGGGAGTGACGAGCGTTTACGATTCGATCCCAAATCTGAACAATACGTCAATTTACGCTGTACTATATTGACAAAGACGATTAAAGAACAAAATATAACAAACCTCAACGGCAATTGGATACAGGTTTCAATGCAAACCCAACATGTCCAATAAACTGGAGTCAAACAGCTCAGTTGAGAGCACAAAAATTGCCGTTTCCAATAACGGTAAACACGGGTAACATACAAATCAAAATTTGCGGAAGCCCAAGTGCAGTTAAAGAAGAGAACAATGTTCGGGAAACAAAACTTTCACAGACAAACATAGAGTTTAAATGTTATTTTGAATTTAAAGAACAGACAAAATATATCACGGGAAAATTATGACACAAAAAACTGGATAAGGAACACGGGTGTAGGGTGGGAAACAAATTTCTCTAGTTCGTTCAATCTCGCTGGACCGAAAGAGGAATTTTCAAGACATCAACGACGATTCATACTGATGTTTTGATGGAAGAATATCCGTTCGATGATGGCATATGACCGACGAGGTCACGATGCACATAAGAGACTTGACTGTTTGAATGCCTAAAAAGGAATGTATGGTGTGATATTATGTCGAGATATTTCTTTCTCTTGACAAGGAATGCAATGATGACCCATGTTAGTATATCCTTATTCATGGATGGCCAAACAAAAAAGATTTGCGATTAGCATCACGGTAGCGAGCTTTCAATGGTGGGACATCGAAGGAAATGTATCAAACACGACACGTCGTAGATGAAAGAACAAGCGGTTTGGTTTCCTTGTCAGCGTTGGGTAACTCAATTTGCTGCAAATTCAAACATAGACACTTCGCGAGTATAGTTGTATCAATCTCACTCCGAATATCATCCCAAAGGAAGATAATAAATCGTGTGCCTGCCGGCGAAACAGAAATGTCAGGTCTTGATAAACCATCGTCAACTCAGTTCGCCTCTCATTTGACGTCACGAATGTCAGTAGATAATAGAGAAACATAATACAACTGTCTAATCTTGCGCGGCGAATGTCGATCGAGTCAAGAATGCAGAGCAAAAGCTCGCAGTTTTCTAATCCGTAAAAATGATAATGTCATGATTTTACAACAGGTTATGTAAATGCCGTATGGCTAAATATACACAAGTAATTCACTGCCAAATGTGCTGTAGCGGGTTTTTGCAGGATTAGGTTTCTGTGGAAAAATGCAAACGGACGGACTGTTTACTTATGGTGTTGTTGTAAAACAGCTTTCACATCCTAACTGGAGGCATCGATCGTCAATGATAATGGAATGGTCAAGTCTGGATCAATGAAAGTGAGTTTGCTTTAGAATTTAAAAAATCAGGGGTGCAATGATTGTTACTTTACTCACTTTACTTTAGTGCGACTATCTCCTCCTGGAGGATCAGTCGGCTTCATTGACGTCACGGATTGCAGCCGCCCACGCTCGCCGGTTAGGAGCGAGATCCGCGCAGATTGTAAGACAGGTCCGGTCTCACGTGCGCCATCCGTAAACCGATCGTAGACCAAGCAGCTCCACGTCCGATCTCACGGTGGCGAGCAAAATCTTCACTTTTCCTCCGCTACGACAACGCCATTCTGCGCAAGGTGTCGGCGATAGTGTCATCCTGGTTAGTTCAGCGTCCGAGCGTCTCAGGATGTGGCCAAACCATCTCAGTCGGTGTTGCCGCAATATCGAACTCAGGCGAGGAGTATCAAAACAACAGTGGTGAACCTCGTCATTTGTTACCCGCTCATCCCATCGAACATTGAGCATGCGTCGAAGACACAAGTGTTCGGAAACCTCACTTTTCGCATATCCTCCACCCGTACAGGCCACATCTCGCATCCATAAGAGAGAACTGGGCGAATCGCCGCTCTGTAGACGCACAGCTTTGTACGTCGGCTGATTTCTCTACGGCTAAATAGAACCCAACGTAGTCGCGAAAATGCCGTGCGCGCAGCATGTACACGGGTCGGTATCTCATTCATGGATTGACTTGACGGTAGCACGCACGAACCAAGGTAACGAAAAGTGTTCACCATCTCCAAGTTCTCGCCACCAATCTTGAGAGCCAGATGAGGTCCTGTGGCGGTGGTAAAATACTTAGTTTTGCGCGTGTTGATTCGTAGCCCCAGCATAAAAGCAAATGAGCTGAGGCGTTCCAAATTCGTCTGAAGCGTTCAAGGATCATCCTTCAAGATTACGATGTCGTCAACATATTTCAAATCGGTAACCAAAATGCTCGGACTCAGTATAACACCGGCGTAATCATGAAAGCGCCTGCTTCATTGTCCAATCGATCGCAAAGTTGAATAGCACAGGGGACAAAGGGCACCCTTGCCGGACACCAGTCTCAATGAGGGAACGTCGAGGACACCATTCCATATGCGCGTACGCGCTCTGTGTGAATGAATAGTACGCTTGCATCATGCGCACAAGTTTCTCCGGCATACCATCCGCCAGCATCACACTCCACAGCGAATCTTGGTCGACGGAGTCGAAGGCGGCTTCGAAGTCGATGAAACAAGCGGTTGTTGCCTGCTGATAGCGGTAACGATGTTTCAGAATCCGACGCAATGTGAACAGCTGGTCGACGCAGCCCCGACCTCGACGAAAACCGCCTTGGTTGACTCGCGTACGTATATCCCTCTCTTCCGTAAAGCGGCATAAGAGAATCACTGCAAAAACCTTCGCGGCGATGTCGATAAGACTGACGCCACGGTAGTTGTCGCACAATGAGGCATTACCTTTCTTCAAGATGGGGATCAAGAGTGAAGTGCCCCAGTCGCGTGGAAGCTCCTCTAGTTCCCATATCTTACGCTACAAATCATGCAGTGGTTCAATCAAAACGGAAGAGCAGGCGTTGTACACCTCAGGGGGGACGCCGTCTTCGCCAGGGGACTTGTTCCTTAGTCGGCCGATGGCTCGGATGATTTCGTCGCGCGTTGGGTGATCGCATGAAACATTATATGTCTCGCTCGCTACAGCCGTTGGTAGTGCTGTCAGTGGCGCCGGTCGATTTAGCAACATGCTGAAATGCTCAGCCCAGCGTTCCACTTTCTTGTCCGGTTCGCAAAGCGGTGAGCCGCTCAAATCGCAAAGTGGGTGTTCGGTCGAATTTCGTCGGCCCGAAGAAATACGGATCAGGCGGAAGAGTGAGCCAAATTGACCGCTACTCGAAGCATTCTCCATTTCTTTAGCTAAACATTCCCAATACGTGTTGCGATCGTGCCTGGCAGAACGCGTGGCTTGTCGTCTGAGGCTGCGGTGCGCTGACGATCCCGACAATCGCGCTTCGCAAGCTTTGTCAGATAACTTCAGAGTTTCCTCGAATAGCCAGTCTTTCCGTTTACGGGAAGTCATCCCGAGCTCCGCTATTGAGGCTCGTTGTAGCGCTTATTTCAGATGATTCCATTGAGAGTCGACTGAAGCATTGGATTCGTCCGAAACCTCAAAGTTAGTTAGCTCGGAGGCGAGAGAATTGGATAAAGCGAGACACTTTTCACTGTCGTTCAAAGCCGCTGTATTAATTCGTTTAGTAAGACGGGGCCTCAGACGAGAGCTGAGGTGAATTTTGATTCTCGCGCGTAGCAGGACGTGATCTGTACCGCTGGCCTTGCCAGTCTCCGCACCACGATAAGCCCTACAGTCCTCAACAGATGAGTTCCAGCGCGAGCGGACCAAAATATGATCCAGCTGGTGTGCAGTGCGTCCGTCGTTAGAATACCATGTTAACAAGTGTCTCTTAGGATGCTGAAAGCGCGTGTTCGTCACTGTCAGACGGTTAAAGCTGGCGAAATTAAGCATGCGCTCACCATTTTCGCAACGTGTTCCGAGACTGAACTTGCCGATAATCCGCTGTGTAGTAGCGTCCGGTTCGCCTGTACGGGCATTCCAGTCACCAGCAATGATCAGCATGTCGCGCCTAGGGATTTTATCTACGGCCTTTTGTAATTCTTCATAAAATGCGTCCTTGGATGCATCGTCAGTGGGCATGGTAGGCGCGTAAACAGACAAAACACTCAGGTTGACCGGTTTTCCACGGAAACGCATAACCAAAATTCGTGGAGAAATGGCTTCCCATAATGTTAGGGCATTTTGAGCCTTCGCATCAAGCGCAATCGCAACGCCGTGTAGCCCGAAGTTGTCAGTGGGTCCACTGTGGTACAACCAGTAGGAGATGTCTCTCCCTGGAATCTTGATACGAATGCAGCCAGTGCCCGAGATTCTTACCTCCGACAAGCAGCCTATACTCACGTCATAGTCGCAGAGACTGCGCATCGTGATGCATTGGCTACCGGGATCGAGGAGCGTTCTGACATTCCAACATGAGATAAACAACGGGGAGCGGGTATTAAGGGACCCAGCTTGCTTACTTTTCACCCCAGCCGCTGGGAGAGCATGAGGCGCGTCGCGTACCGGGAACGCCGTAACATTAGCGGCTTGCTTGCCGAAATACCTCCACGTGGTGCCAGCTGGGTGGGCTCGGTTCTCCGAGCTCAGCGAAAGGTTCGGCGGTGGTGTCTGAGAGTGTGGTGGGTTTTCGCGTGGCAAGCGTTCTCCCTATAAAAAGCCACAAAAATCCAATGATGACATCACGACGCGGCGGATGTGACTCGCCGCTCCAAAAGTCACTGCCCCTTGTCCTATCCAATGACTTTGTATGGTGCACAGGCAAAAACTGGAGTCACCAACCTATCAACGGGGTTATCGGGCTTTGAACTGGAAATTCCCAGAAAAAGACGTATGAACCGCTTCGTCGGTCACCGGCCACCGATAGGTGCGAACCTCTCTCGTTCCTCTGCCTTGTATATGGTATGGTATGAATGCACACGCCTGATCCAGACACAGTGCCTCACAGTCAGAGACTGCACGTGGGCTAAAATACTGTCAGGTTCCCCATGCCTAGACAGATATGAGAAAGAAAATAGAATAGAAGATGTACTTCAAAATGGCCCACCTTCGACGACAATAAACGCATAATCGCTCTTGATTCAATCCGAATTCTTGGTTAAGAAGTATCCAATGTCATTGTCAAGCCAGACCCGGAGCGTCTGGTTCCGTGAAAAGAATTATCATCCCCGACAATCTTAAACGCACAACAGCGAGCAGTTGGTATGTTCGCTTATTATTCAAATTGGATACCTCACTTCTCTGACCTCATATATCCGGTCACTCATAACCACTCTTTTCCTCATTCTCGATCCACTCTGGAATTATTCAACCGTCTAAAATCCTACTTAGAAAATTCTATACTAGTAACAGTTGACACTTCCGTCACTTTAACGGTCGAAGCGGACGCATCTGACGTGGCTATCGTTGCTACATTGAACCAGAACAGAATATTTGTTGCCTTCTTACGGGCAATGAGTCCTAGCGAACAACACCACTCGGTGGTGGAGAAAGTCCTGCGCAATTGTCGAAACCATTCGAAAATTGAAGCGCTACCTGATCGGTCATTCATTCAAACTTTTTAGCGACCAGCATTCAGTTTCGTTTATGTACGACAGCAGACAACGCAGCAAAATAAAAATGATAAATTTCAGCGATGACGTTTGGAACTTTACCAATATTAATACGATGTTGTCTACCGACCCGGATGAGAAAGCCATGCATCGGATGTTTTGTCACGCACAATTTTCGGTTCTATTTTTCTGTCAAACGATCTCAAGCAGCTTCACGAGTCTTTTGTCGCCTTGGCGTATCTCCCTTAATCCACTTCATCCGTGCCAGAAACCTACCACATTCTTTGGAAGAACTCACTAGAATGACGGCGTCTTGCCGAATTTGTTGTGAAGTAAGGCCTCATGTTCACAAAGCAGTTAATTCGCATTTAATCAAAGCATTAGAAAGGCATAAGAAATATTGAGTCTTGACTTCAAAGCACCATTACCATCAATAACCAGACATTGTTACCTGTTAACCATTATCGACGAGTACTCTCGGTTTCCTTTTGCATTTCCGTGCGTTGATATGGCAACACAGACGATTGAGAAGTGTCTCCATCAACTTTTCACGACATTTGGAACACCTGCTTTCATCCACACTGACCGTGGTTCTTCTTTCATGTCATCGGAACTTCGAAAATTTTTACATGATAGCAGAATAGCTACTCATCGGACTACGCCCTACAACCCCCAATGCAACGGTCAAGTAGAGCGTTTAAATAATACTCTGTGAAAGTGCATCTTACTCGCTTTGAAAACTCGTAACCTTCATACTGGACAGTGGGAGGTTGTTCTTCCAGATGCGTTACATTCCATCACGTCACAAATACCACTCCCATGAACGACTTTTTGCTTACAATCGCCGTTCCGCAACGGGTACTACCCTTCCAGATGGCTCACCGGGTCTTGTGTTTCTTAGAAACACGGATGTGCAATCGTGCAGCATTTATGTGCTGTGCGGCTAACATTGTGCTAAATTGAATTGGCCAACAGTCGTGAGCTGCATGCTGAAACAAGCTGGAGTCTCACTACCATTTCTATTTTTATTTCCCCCTCATATCTGTCTAGGCCTGGGCAACCTGACAGTATCTTAGCAGTCTCTGACTGTGCGGCACTTTGTCTGGATCAGGCTTGTGCTTTCATACATACATCGCTTATCAGACAGTCAGGAATGATACAGTGGCGATTTGCAGCCGGGCTCCACCCTGTTATGATTATTCTCCTTTGTTAAATGATCATGGAATTACCGAAACTCTTTCAACTGCTCCTCTCTAAAAGTTTGAAACGGATGAAACGCCCCCGATTCTACAATTTTATCTAATTAGCCATCCACAGGAAGTAAACTTTCTGAGTTTGTTGAAAAGCGTTAAAGAGTTCACCCTTACAATTTCCGCAGCAACCAGATCTTTACATAATCATAACATGTTTTACTTGAAAAACTCATTCATATCCAATTCATTCTTTCACCAAAACGCTGCATTTATTTAAAAAATGTCATGCTTGCGTTTTGTTCAGTATTCATATCTTAATCCTATACTCTCTTTTGCAGCTCTACTACTTCAATTGTGAAATGAATAAAACCATATTTCCAGGCAATCATTCTTTTCTAATTTGGCGTTTGCTTGATTTAATCATAACAAGTCTGTGCTAAGCTCTCGATGCGATTTGACGAGAAACGTAGAAATGTTGCCAGGCTTAATGATCTCCGGGTTCTCTGGGGGGTTTTAATCCAAATTGAGTTTGCATTTTTCTGCAGTTCCCAGAGATAACATCGATGTACACTGGAGTGGGATACAAACCTCATCGGAAACATCCGAGTTGGATAATTGTGGGCTGGGTTTATGCTTATTCTCTCCAACTAATGGACCAACGTCGGTCGCTTTCTGCTGATAGCATACATGATATATCACAAAGGATTATTAAACGTAAACTGGTTGCCAGTTTGAGAACCGACAGAAAAGTTTGTCGAGTTCTAAGGCTACGCAAATGTAATCCGCAGCAGCTGTAGGCAATTTCATAAAATTCTTCCAACTCATCAGAACTACTGGATGCAGCCGAGCAAGCATCAGTGAGCTGCTACGTGAAGCTGATGGTTCGCTAGTTTTTAACATGCACAGGCGCATGACGCGACGGGCAGAACATTTTGAGGCACAGTTTAACTGGCCTTCTGTACCCACTGATTTCGAGGATACGGAACACTGTCCCCCATGGTCGATTTCTCTCGAGGCTCCCACTCAGTGAGATATTTACAATGTACTCCGGAGCCTTAAGTGCTATCGAGTATCAGGTGCTGATGCCTTGGTACCGTCATTGCTCAAAGATGGCGGTTTCGCTCTAATTTGCTAACTTTACGCGCTGTTCGCCAACATATGGGCTGATGAGCGCGTTCCGATCCCTTAAGGAGAATCAGTAATTGCTCCGCTTTTTAAAAAAAGGACTGCGAAATTCCTACGAAAATCATCAGGTAATCAGTCTCATTTCAGTAGCTCCTAAAATCGTGGCCTCCATTTTGCTTCACCGGTTGAGTGCCGAACGGGAAGTGCGAATCCGTGAGAAACAAACTGGGGTTCGTGCCGGTCGACGGTGCATAGATCAAATCTTCACATTCCGTCAATTACTGGATCAACGCCACGCATTTCATAGGCCAACTATTGTGGTATTCCTTGACATCCGAGCGGCGTTCGATTCAATCGATCGCGAAAGTCTGTGGAACTATCTGCTGAAACATGGAGTACCCGAAAAGTATGTTTGAATCCTGAAAGCATTATATTGCCATACCTCAAGGTGGGTTCGAGTGTACGGACAATTGTCTTCCTCGTTCAATATCTCCAGCGGGGTGCAGCATGGCTGCCCTATCTTGCCGTTTTTTTTAACTTTGCGATCGACGATGTCCTAAGTAAATTTTTAGCTGGTCTGGTCCAGACTTAACTGTGTGCGATGTCAATCTTGAATTGGTCGACAGCTTTGTTTACCTTGGCAGTTGTATCTCTGCTGGCGGTTGTGTCGAGGACGAGATCTCACATCGTGTTCGCAAAGCAGGTGCGGCGTTTGCTAACCTGCGCCACTTGTGGCGTTGACGCGATGTTTCACTCCATACTAAAGGCCGAGTGTACAACACAGTAGCTGCAAAACCTGGTCTATCCGAGCGGAATATGTCCGTCGGCTTTCTGTTTTTGACACCTGTTGCCTCCGTAGGATTGCTCGCACGGAGGTGAAATCGTGCAGTACTTCGTGTTGTGCGGCTAACCGTGCTAAATTGATTAGTTAGAGGTAGTGAGGTGCATGCTGAAACAGGCTGGAGTCTCACTACCATTTCCTGTTCTTTTTCCTACCTCGTATCTGTCTAGGCCTGGGCAACCTGGCAGTATCTCAGCCCACGTGCAGTCTCTGACTGTGCGGCACTTTGCCTGGATCAAGCTTGTGCTTTCATACCATACCATTGCTCGCATTCGGTGGCAGCATCGCGTTACAGATATAGATGTCTGCAAGCGGATGTTAGGAATAAGTTACCACGGACTGAAAGAAATGCTGATGCTTGCTCGTTTGCGATGCTTAGGCCATGCTTTAAGAATGCCTCCTCACCGTTTACCGTACCGCGGCTCATTCGCAGAGCTCGGTAGAAGCTGACAGAAACGACCGGGTGGCCAGTCCGACGTGGCGCGTTGGGATGAAGAAACTCACCGTAGCGCTAGGCTCAGTTGGGCGTATTCGTTTGCCTGGATGGGGTCAAAAAGGTCACCTAATAGTTGGCTGGAAACCTTACGAGATATAGCTGCAAACCGAAGTCAGTGGCGCCAGTGTATTTTATTAGGTGGGTCCTAATCTTTTATCCGATATATTATTAAATTAAATTTGATGAACAAAAAAACAAACAAAATACACAACATCGCATGCAGTGAAACTACAAAAACAAGCTGCTTTTTGCGCATTTGCTTTTGCATATTCCGCTTGCCCGCTTTCTTTTTTTCACCCACTTGCTTATCTTTCCTTTCCTTCTTCATGTTGCTTTGCACTTTGTCTTACTCCAGATTTGTGCTTCATGATGATGATGTTTTTTATTCCGAAAAGCATTTGGTTCGCGCGAAGTGGCATTGTGTGAACGCATATCTCTTATCGTTAATGGATTGGAAGACCATGCTCAAAAAAAAATCGGTTCGATTCTCACACCTTGCATTACCATGATTGCGTTAGCTGTTACCAGAGAACAGCTGATGAATTGTCCTTCGAAAGCCATTTGTATTTTCATAAGGTTAGCATCTCCTTCCTGGAGATTGAACGCCTTGCTAAAGTCAAAGCAAACCATATTAACCGAGCCACTCACATGAATTAGTTCACGCCACTGCTCTCGAGACCTATGAAGGACGGAGGCTTTATATGTATATTTAGTGAACCCAAGTTGGAAGTTTTAATTTCAGGATTGTTGAATATATAGCGGTTGTCCACATGAACCCCTCCATTTCATTCGATACTGTCTCCCTCATTTTTCTTCTCTACTCATGTTACTGTGATAGGTCGATAGATTATGGGTAAACTAGAATCCTCTCACTGGAGTAACGGGTTACTAATTCCATGTTTCCAGCATTTTGGCATGCGAGCGGATAAGCTTGTATCTTGATAATGATGAAATACATTTCACACTGGCGTTACCACATCATTTATAACTTTAAGATATTTGAATTCGGTGAAATCGTGTAATGTTTTCTGGTATTTGATTATTTATCCTGAGTTGTAATTTAGTTTTCGGATTCGCGAGGATTTTTTACCCCGAATCACATGCTTTGTGTGGTGTATAACTCTGCAATCCATGACTGTGTCACTTTGCCTGGTTCAGGATTGTCATTCCATACTACTCTCGTTTTCATCTATTGCTCTCTGTGCACAAATGTGCAATCGTACACTACTTCTGTACTACGCAACTGACGCCGTGCTTAATCGATTTGCCACTGGCACATAGCTGCATGTAAAAACACACTGCAGCCTCACCGCCATTTCCTCTTTCTTATATCTGTCTTGCCTTGGGCAACCTGGCAGTATCTTAGTGCTAAATTGATTGGCCAACGGTAGTGAGCTGCATGCTGAAACACGCTGGAGTCTCACTACCATTTCTATTTTTATTTACCCCCTCATATCTGTCTGGGCCTGGGCAACCTGACAGTAATATCGCCCACGTGCAGTCTCTGACTGTGCGGCACTTTGCATGGATCAGGCTTGTGCTTTCATACATACATACATACATCTTAGCCCACATGTAGTCTATGACTGTACGGCACTTTGCCTGTATCAGGTTTGCGATTTCATACCTACATTCATTGTTCCCTATGTTCACCTTTCATGCCGCCTGTGTCTACACGAGAACGGTTTGTTTGCTATGTTTAATTTCGTGACCATTTAGGGTCATCACGCTTATTTGTTATCTTACCGACTCGCCTAATTTTTTCATACAATTTTCTGTCCACACAAGTTGATCAATTCCACAGATTAATGTATACATTCACTTTATCTTTCAGCTTTCTTAATCTCCCCATTCATGGCGGCAATAAACGCCATTCATCCACGCTACCTTTCTATAATATATCGGCATCTTCATCCTCGATTCTCGTCCACAAGCTGTAGAAGGAAGCACATTCGAACGGTGAATCCTGCCTCGGTTCTCTGGTTTCCTGGCCACATGCGTAAGGGTATGAATCAAATTGATCAAAAAATTGCTATGGTGGATGTTGTCATTGAAGTGCACGATGCCCGAATACCGTTCTCTGGACGCTCCAACTTTATCCAACAGTTTGACCAGGTAATTGTTTCTTTTGTGTTCAATTTTTGAGAACGCAACATGAGCAGTTCGCGTGGAGGAATGTTCTACCTTCGTGCGTAATGGTATTTTTAACCAGTCATCGCAACCTATGTGGAGGGAATGCGTAAAAATACAAATTACGCGACCGAAGTGTGTTGATTTAAATTTATTGTTCTGCATCCCTTATAATTCAAATCCAAAAATGTTGGGATATTGGCACTGTAATTATTTTTATCGTCTTCACCACATATCTGCAGTATGTATGAAATCACAAGCCTGATCAATGCAAGGTGCCGCATAGTCGAGGACTGTTCGTGGGCTAGCACTGTCAGGTTGCCCAGGCCTAGACAGATATTGGAAAGATATATTGCAATGGCAGTGAGACTCCAGCGTGTATTCGCATGCAGCTCACTACCGGTGGCAAATCTTTTTAGCACGGTGTTAGCTGTACAGCGCAGAAGTGCTGCACGATTGCACATCCGTGCGAACATATCTGCAGACAGGTATCAATGCACTTAACAACTAACATGATGTAACAAACACTTCAGGGGATGCTTACTGCTAGACCACCACTGAATACAGATTTTAGACATCCTCGAGTTTATATAGCAACTGTCATATCATATTGTGGAAATTCCAGCTGGAAAGATCGACTTTGCCGACCTTAGTAATATCACCAGTTAAACAAACAATGTTTAGGCTTTCAAGCTACTGTTGGAAAATGCTGGCAAAACCAACTTTTTCTATCCCGATTGTAGAAACAGGCAGGTTGAGTTAAACCCACGGCTTTGAACAAAAGTACATATTTGCTTGCATTTTTATCGCACCTGACAGCCAGTTCCATGCTGTTCGCACTCATCCTGCTGAGACAGTAGGATTAGTATCCGGGAGCAATGGTAACCAAATTGTGAACTTTGATGCCATTTTCGGCTAAGTTGTTCAAGCATATGTGGATAGACATTTTGGAAATGCGTTTTTTGTTATGGCTGAATCCAATAAGTTTAACACCATCCACACGTGTTTGTGGACATGTGATTTAAAAGAATTATTTTGTTCGTGTACAGCAATTTTCCGAATTTGAACAGGTTGATGCCACAGGCCTTTTCAGCACAGCCTATAACAAGCTCGACTTTGTTTGCCATTTTTTCTCTGTTTCAAGATATACAAGTCATGATGGTATAGTATCTACCTGGTGAGCACAAGAACGTACTGTGTGTGATGAAAATAGTGATTTTTTGTCACGAGTTGAATTTTCAGCTACCAATATTATGTGGTGGTTTGGTGAGTGCAGTGTAGATAATGAATTCAGTGGATGCATAACATCGGTTATACTCCTACTCAAATTGTTATGCGGTGTTTCCATACGTCTTTGTATTTTAAAAGCGGATAAGACATCTGCTTCAGGAATCGTTACTTTGATCCATCCGCCTGCCACCCGCATATGAGTTTGGTTGGAGCAGTTTTCTAAACTTGCATACCACCTCAACAGATTCCATCTTCGTAGTCACAGCACGTTCCACTTCATTTCTGTATCTGGCAAGCCGTTTGCGTTTGATTAGTTTTAGCGACGGATGATACGTTATTTTAGCAGGGAAACTGGCGCACATTTGTTAGTTACAGACAAATCACAAAATGACAACTATTTAATGCAGTTTCAAAGGTACTCGCTTCTTATGAAACTTACTTTGGGGACTAAATGGGCCAGTCTGGAGAAATATTAAGAAACGCTTAATTGCGATAGATCAAACGGTGTACAGTACCCCAGGTCGTAAGGCGTAGGACTACAATGGTGATGTTCGGAGGTTTGAATCCCACCCGCAGCGGAGGATATGCACTGCTGATGAGCTCCGATAAGATCGAAACTCGAGTCCAGTGCTTCCATTATGGACCGTCGTGATCAACTTTGTGAATAGTTCAATGGGCTTGGCAGGGATGAGTAGTCACAAACTAAATTAATGTGTTGCTTACATCCCCCACACTTACATACTACTACCGGTTGCTGGCTGTAGTGGCATTCAAATATAACATATTTACCGCTTATCCACTGTCGCAAGGCTCACTGAACTCGATCTTACTGTGTCCACCTGATGTCGGCAAACAGCCAGAAACCGGTTGCGAACGGTATGTGTTGGGCATATGAGCACCACAATACATTGGTATTTTATAAGCGCCTCGAGCGCTTGACCAGGAACCACTTTGTGATTCTGTATTTGAGCATCGTGGTTCTTTGTAAGAACCCTATACAACAGTGACAATCAAGTATTGCTTTGTTTACCACTTATCCACTGTTTCAAGGCTCAGTGAACCTAATCTTACTGTCTCCACCTGATGACGTCAAGCAGCCAGAAAACGGTAGTGGTGTGTAAGTGCGGGAGATGTGAGCAACACATTACTTTGGCCATCCATTAGCGTTTTGAGTGCTTGGCCAGGAATCACTATGTAATTCCGCGTTTGAACATCGTGGTTCGTTGTACGAACCTTATTTAACAGTGACAATCAATTATAACTTTGTTTACTCTAGGGACGTTAGAACAAACAAACTGATGCCAGCCGAAATCGCCTTAGAATTGACTAAGACTACAATGGTATTATCCAAACGCTTTTTGACGCTCTACAACCGACGACAGAGCTATGCTAAATTATCTATTCGATTGCTGTCATGTTCTATTCACATGGCTCTGAAATGATTATTGGTTGTTTTATGATGGATCGTTATCCACTGACTTCATTGAAATGTTGATGATGTGTAAGCTCGTCACACAGAGTTTTCGCACCACCCTTTTCCTCCTAGATTCGGCCCCACATTCTCATACTAAATAAAATGGACTTGGCCGAGGAAATCACCGACATGTCTGAATTTCGTTCCAGCCTCATCGAAAAATCCAGCTCGCTGGGACACAATCTCACGAACGTCTACTTTACACAATTGAATCACCCGGAGAAACAACGTCGCCTGCTGCACCGAATACTTAATGAGTAAGATTTTGATCATGGTAACTCGAATTCGTTCTTTACATAAACATTATTTTCTATCAGAATATACTGTGGTATGCACATCCCCATCACTTAAAGACAACCTTTTTCTGGCTGATTGCCGTCATCAGGTTTAGTGAACTGTTTTCTATTCTCACGTCATCGTTAACTGGGTGTGCTCAGGTTTATATGTAGGCTCTTGTGTATCAACGCATGTGTATATGAGACCGAAAGTGTATGCTCGAGCGCTAAAACATTTCGTATAAAAATGAGACGACTTATAGTGCAGTTAATTGTAGCATCGTTTTACCAATGCAGATGTTTGTGGGCGGGTGTTTGCGTATAGAAGTTAGGCGAAACTGTGGGATAGGATACTTTTAGTTTGCGCGTGCTTACACAGATAAAGATTAAACTATAACGAGCTATCAGTTGCGGTGGATGAGTAATTCCACACTCGCCGTTAAAGACAAAGGTTGAAGGTGAATTCCCTGGGACAACAGGAGCGCTGACTTTTTCTTCCTTTCAACAGATCGTTTACGTCTTGTGACGAAAGACATTTTAATAGCGGATTTATTTGTTTATTTATATTAGGGATTTGTCCGCAAAATATTTGATGTCACGACGCGAGTTGTAGTCTGTTTACCAATATTGCAGCCATCTAAACTTACTTCTCAAACTAGCTGAAGTATATGTGACTCACTACGATAGCTTCTTGATCATTTAGCATGTCATGTACATCTTCTCAATTGTTAAAGTGAAACTTTACGTCACATTCGATCAGCACACGTTTTGTGATACGAAACTCCACAAACCCCCTATTGTTGCGGATATCTTGATGTGGAGTGAAATTGATGCTGTGCAGGATCTTTTCGATGAATCACTTAATTTTGACGTTGCAGTTGGCTCAGTCACGCAAGAGAAGAACAATTGAACCACGCTTCCACTCAATAACACCCCTTTTCTGTTGTGTATCTAGCACGGAAGTTCTCCTAGTAGCTCATTCAAACTTCGATTGTGGCATCGTTGACGCATATCCGTTTAAACGAAAACTGTCCTTTATCGAGTGATCAGTGTTGCGGAATATTGTACGCAGGCGACTCGTTTTGTACGAACATTTGCGAGTGAGAGATGATGGCTTAACGACGTTGACCCAATGAGCCAATCAACCAATCGTGTGAGTGTCTACCTAACACGTACAGTCGTGAGCGCGAGACTAGCAAATGCTACCGCTAGATCACACAGGCATCGGCTATTTCTCTTGTCATATCTGTCTAGGCCTGGGCAACCTGGCAGTATCTTATCCCACGTGTAGTCTCTGACTGTGCGGCACTTTGCCTGAATCGGCCTTGTGCTTTCACACATCACATCAGTCGGGTAATCACACAAGTTGATGGGCTAATTAACACGCAGAAAATGTGTTGGACGTTTGCCATTGTGGTGAAGGTATAATATCAACAACAACAACACTTGCTATCCAATTTTATTTGTAAAACTGAAACGTGCGAATAATGAAGTGTCTAATTGTAAAGCTTACCACCTAATGACCATGTGCGACAAATAAACTGTGCTGCGTCCTGCGAATTGTTCAGCTAACCGGTTTGATATGAATATTTAACCATGTTTTCAGTAACTACATTCTAGCTTTGAAATTCACCTTGTTGAAACTAGTATAGTTTAGGTAATTTTTAAACGTGTTGCACTCCAGTTCCATTTGAATAAGCAGCTCCTTTTATACTTCATTTTATGCTTCAGACTTCCTGAATTGTGTGAAAAATTGCCATCTGCTCATACGTCTCTGGATGAATTTTCCCACTGTGACGATCAGCCAACTGCGAATGCTCCGTCCACTCTGCTCACTCTGGCTGTTGGCATCCCGAATTCCGGCAAAAGCACCTTGATTAACGCTTTGCGGACCGTCGGGCGTGGAGGGTCTGGAGGAGCAGCTCGCGTAGGACGTTCGGCAGGTCAGACGAGGGCCGTTGGACATCCCATCATTATTTCGCGAAGCGCCAAGCCCTCAGCACATCGTGGCCATGGTTTCGGAGAAAACTTATCCATCCAGATGCTCGACTCGCCGGGAATATTGGAGCCGAGGTCGATGTGTTTGACTGAACAGCTTAGTTTGGGGGTTTGTGGCGCTCTTGATTGGGACATAGTAGATCGTGGTAAGAGAATTCCTTCTCTGATTGGGATCATTACTTGTGTTTCGTCTCGCAGTAGCATAATTGGAACTCATAATTATGGGTTGAATATGTGTATGTATGCGTTTATGTATGTGTTCATGCATTTATGGAATCAGTCGTCCTAGCCCTAGATGTCCCGCGCAGTTATACTCGGGGTAAAGAAGAAAAGAAGAAGAAGAAAAAATTGGCTTTATTCATATAAACGAATTTTCAACAGTTACGATATTTTCACCAAAAATCTATATATAAAAATTTGACGAACAGGTCCCGACATCAAGTTACAATTTGTCGACTGAACGATGTTTCTAGTCCGTCTTGATTTCTAATTTCCACATATGATCCAGTTTATTAGCAAATGCCGTAACCAAAAGTTTTGGGACAAAAGTTTCACAACAATTCCCGGCATCTCGTAATTCGTAATTACTGATTTCCTTAAAGAGATTGGGTACGTATGTATGAAATCCCTGATCTAGGCAAAATGCCGCACACTCACAGACTACACGTGCTGTGTCAGGTTGGTTGCCCGATCATAGACAGATATATTTTTATGATGAAATTGTAGTGACACTCCAGCGTATTTCCGCATGCAGCTTGATCCCGTTGGTAAATCAATTTAGCACGGCGCTACCTGTGTATTATAGAAGTACTACTCGGTTGCACATCCGTGTTCCTCGGCCAACATCCGTGTTAGCAACCAACAGTTGAATTTCACAAACGATGGCGCAGTCGCCATCCATGTACCATGACAGTGTCAATTGGTATGCGCTAAAAAAACTGTTCATAGTGGCTTGGAATGCTTAGTTCTGGTTTAAACGAGTTTGGACGAGCACGTTTTTGTGTATAGGGTATAATGAATGAAGAGAGTGTATGGCTTGACACAGTGACGATGACAATGAATGAACGTCAATCGAAGGAGTGCATGGTTTATACTTTCCCTTGGATTGCATTTATTTTCACTAAGAAAACCAAACCTATAAATAAAGCAAAATGGTCGTATTCCGAAAGATCTATTCTATGGTGAGTTGCAATTAGGAGATCGACCATTGGGCAGACCGCACTTAAGGTACAAAGACGTTTGCAAAAGAGATATGAAAGCTTTTGACATTGACCCCGCGAGTTGGGAAGAACTTGCTCTTGACCGCTCACATTGGAAGCATTGTGTAAAGCGTCGTCTGCCAGCTGGGGAGGGGCAGATACAGCTCTTGGCTACTGAACGTAGATCACGCCGCCGGTGTGCAACTAACGCCCTACAACCGAGTTCTGACTATCTTTGCAAGCGCTGCGGGAGAGATTGTTCCTCCCGAATCGGACTGTTTAGTCATTCAAAAAGCAGTAGAGCATAAAAATTCATGCGATTGTGATGTACATCCATGGTCGAAATCGACCGAAGGAGGCCAACACATAGATCAAGCAACCGACGTGTGTATTGGACCAAAAATCTTGTGGTTTCTTTTTTATCCTTGTTGTCTATTTCACATTTCATTGTTTGTTGTGCGTTATGCTAACCATAATCACTTTTAGACTTTCATGTGAACGCCCGTTATCTATCCATTTCTGCCATTGCACACTACAATTCCAAGCTTGCACGTTCATGCATAGTCTGAACTTTTTACCAGTTGTGTACCGTGTTAATGTTTGCAGAAGTACTGGTCGATTACTTGTTGTTTTGGTGGAACAGTCGCGGTCGAACTGAGTATGTTTCGGTGTTCGACTTACCGGGACCCACAGACAATGTACTCGAGCTACTTGTGCGCGTCTGTGCACAGAACGATTTCTATCAAACGATCAGCGCTCGAGGTTCGCGATGGCAACCTCCCGACATCGAGGTGGTGGCCGACACCCAATGCAAATTGACGCCGGATTTTCCCCGAGCCACGCGCCACGTGCTGCGGCTATTTGAACAAGGCGCATTCGGTCGAACCACATTTTTGCCGAGTGACGAACAAGAGGCCGCTCACTATTTCGTTTTGGCGAGCAAGTGATTGTATACACTCGTGTTCCACATTGTACAGCATTTGTAAATATAGTGATTTATAGCTAAATCGTCTTTATTCTTGGCGTGAGTGCTTGCCTGTATTCTCATTGTGGTCGTATCCCATAGCAACTTTGCAGGCCTGGGCAACCTGACAGCATCTTAGCCCACGTGCAGACTCTGACTGTGCGCACCTTGCCTGGATCAGGATTGTGCTTTCATTCCATCATACCATTCAAACGAATCGTCCGCTCTGCTGGCAGTTTTCAACATGTTCTACGGCTTCTATCGACGCGCTTATTCACACCACTTTGCATCTTTATCGGTTTTTCATATTAGTATATCTTTCCTGCCCATCCTCCCATTTGACGTATGCGCCTCTTGATCATTGTGGCCCCGAGTAAAAAAATATTTCACTGGAATCGTTTTTGGGCATCGTAAAATCAATTGCGCTTTCTCTTGGATTTCCAAAGTGCTTGTCCTATTCAATAAAAGTCCTTTCGCCCGAATAGTTTTCAGTCATGCGCATGTTTACTTTGCATCTTTAATGTGCACCGTGCAATAATTGGTCTTATCCATTATCCGTTTTTAAATTCGCTGGTGCTTCGGGCTATATCTCGTCAGACACCAGTGAGGCCACTTGTAACACTATTCATGGTTTTTTATGCCAAGGACCCTGGAATGTATTAGAAAATGTGTATAGCCGATCTGGGAATCGTATTCACGAAAAAGAAAGTTTGTATTGAATCGGTTAGAGAGTATTTTACTGGTAGCGTGTCACAAGCGTGACGTTACTAAGAAACTGCTCTAACTGATTCATTGCAAACTTTCTTTCACAAGAACACCAAGAGTTATTCACACTTGATCTGTTTCATGTAGATAATTAAGTGCTGATCATCATCATCATGGTGTACAGGTCTGCAGCTAGTCAACGGGCCAAGCAACATGATGCAGAAATACAGATTAGCAAACGCGTAAAAACCGGGCAAGCGAAAATCCAAATGCACGTAAAAAGTAGCTCCGCTGCGTGTGATTTTTTTCAATTTCTTGTAAAATGATACCAGTGTATTGATACATGATAAACTAAATTGATGCCACCATGACGTGTAATATTTCAAACCAGCTATTGAATGGATCTTTCGGAACCCGCCCTGGCAATTTCCTACCGAGCCTAGCGCTACGGTCAGCTTCTTCATCCCAATGCGCCACGTCATGGACTGACTACCTGATTGTTTCTACCCGGCTCTGCTGATAGCAGCATTTGTGTGCATAACACTGCTGATTCGGTTTTAATTATTCCTTGTGCTTCACGCTAAAGTGTACCGAACGAATCTGGCAATGCCCAAAATGTGTCAATCTGTTTCACTATTCTGCTTTGCACTTTCCTATAACTTGATCTATCTGCTTTTAACGAGAGTAACCATCATGGTACTACCATAATTTATCACTTATCTATCTATCTTATATTGCTATTTCTCTCCTCATATCTGTCTAGGTCTGGGCAACCTGACAGTATCTTAGCCCACGTGCAGTCTTTGATTGTGCGGCACTTTGCCTGGATCAGGCTTGTGCTTTCATACCATACCATACCGTTTCAGATGGCTTCAACACCCGCTACACCGGGCTCTCAATCTACTGTATCACCGTTCGATCAAATCGATTTGGGAACTCCCCCAGATGATTGGAAGGGGTGGCTGTCCTACATGTCACTCAAAGTTAGTTTTTGTTCTTCTGTGAATTGATTATGGTTGTTTTTAATGTGGTGCTAGGCGTTTACCAGTCTGAGCATGTTCTCACACCTACGTGGATGCAGTGATGACGGCTAATTTAACCGAAGCACACCACAACTATTTTGCGCTGATATGTCGCCCGATTGTCTTGTGAACAGGTGTTCTAGTAGTCGCGAAACTGGAGTTCCTTTGTTGTTTCAATAATGTGATTATTTTGAAAGTTTTCTAAAGACCCTTGCAAATGATTCTGCTGAATAGTTGGCGACGGATAATTTAAGTGTATTCTTAATTCGCAGAATCGCGACCAGCTGATCTGCGATCACATGCAAACCTGGAACGAGACAACTTGCAGCACAGTCTAGGCCTGGGCAACCTGACAGTATCTTGGCCCATGTGCAGTCTAACTGTGCGGCACTTTGCCTGGATCAGGCTTGTGCTTTCATTCGTACATACATACAGTCAAAGACTGAATGTGAGTTGTGTGAAATCGCTGCCCCATCCGCATAGCCATAGAGTGCACGTGTGCTAAAATATTGTCTGGTTGCTCAGGCCGAGGAAGATATGACAATGAACAAAGAAGTGCCGTTGAGACTCCAGGGTTTATCTGCATGCAGGTCATCGTCTTTCTTTCAGTACATGTCTTTTTCGCATCAACGAATGTCAACTAGCGAGATATTCATAGTTTTATCTTTATATGCACTTGTCACTCTTTGTTTATTAATTCTATTATTTGATTAAAATTACCCCACCTTTATGTTGTCCATTCAGTCGCTCATCTACGTGGCCAAAGATCCATGGGGTTTTCTCCTGACTGTTTTGCTCGTTCTCTCTCCGCTGTTTCTCATCAGTGCCTACTGCGCGTATCGTCTGGCGCATGACCTCAAACGTCAAGAGAAACAACAAAAGACCAAGGCGAAGCGAAGTGCGGCCATCGCGAAAAGTCGCAAGCAGGTCAAGGCTGATTAGCACACTGCTGGTACGTACTCTACAAATTGCGCCTTCCGATGCTTGCTTGCTTGCCGAATGCCACTGAATTATTCGTTTCAATTGAAGTGAGAAGTTAGTTTGTTGTTCAAATGGTGTTCGCAGGGCTGGCATTGTTTGTTCAGGACGTTTCGTTGTCAGGCTAGATGATATCATCGGCTAACCCCTGAGCTACAACTATTCTATCTAAAGTTGATTCGTATGTTGTCAAAAGGAGTGACGAGGAAAGCTTGTTATGATGTATGACAGTGAAGGCGCAAAAATCTGTCGCGCTGATCTCGCTTTAATCGTCCATAGCACTTGGTTGAATGCGTGTTTGCTCCGAGCTTTAGCCACCTCATCCTAATCTGTTTGCGCCTAATCTTTTATAAGTTCAGTAAGTTTTCCTATCCCAACCTTCCCATCTCTTCAGGATTTTATTTTCGCTTGGTTGTATGGCAGTTAAGCACTTCCTAATTGCTAACGATGTAATGCTGTGCACGGTGATGATGACCGAACTCAATCGATATACCGCTGTGACACCCGGGCGGGCAAGAACATTAGACAAGCACAAACAGGAGTGGGAGATAATATGGTATGGTATGGTATGAAAGCACACGCCTGATCCAGGCAAAGTGCTGCACAGTCACAGACTGCAAGTGGGCTAACATACTGTCAGGTTGCCCAGGCCTAGACATATATGAGGAAGATCAAAGAACAGGAAATGGTAGTGAGACCCCAGCCTGCTTCAGCATGCAGCTCACTACCTCTGGCCAATCAATTTGGCACGGTGTTAGCCGCACAGCACAGAAGTACTGCACAATTGCACATCCGTGCGCAAAGGAGGTTTTGTTTGTATTTGTACCGCCAGGAGCTCGCTTTACGCCAGTTCCAATTTTCTATCTGCGAGTATCCCGTGCATGTATGCTGCATTATGTATAGTCCTTGGCTGTGAAGTACTTTGCCAGGCTTCAGCTTTATGTGTGTGTGTTTGTGATAATTGCACGATGGACAATCAATGACTGTTTATTCATGTAAATTCTATAATACACCATTAATTATTAATTGCGCAATATTCGAGCATACTACGTGATCCGTTGCTTATTCTGATTGCTGGTTCTGGGTTTATTACATGTTGGACATAATTCGATTATTCAAATACTACATTTGGCGTCGCGAGCAGCAATTCTTCGTGGCAAATTCAAGTTTTGAACCTCTTGACATAAATGCACGGGAAATTGAAGATTATTTTGAAAGATTCGAAATTTGGTGGTTAACGCGGCCCAAAGCTGATAATGATTAAAAAAATCTGTTCATTTTCTTAATTCAGTCGAGAAATCTGCGTATACGTTAATTAAAAATTCGGCATATCCGGATTCTCCAATTTCAGTGCATACGAAACTCTGAAGGTGCTTTTATTGCAACATATGAAATCTGTACACTTCGAAGCAACGGAGCAGGCAAAATTTCATTCAATTGTGCGCCAGCCTAATCAAGGAATTCGTGATTTTATTCTACAGCTGTTAATTCAGGCAGCAAAATGCGACTTCGGTGATTTGTTAAAAAGTTAAAAGAACGCCTCATTGCTGGAATTAATGACAGTGTTTTACAGAATGAGCTCTTGAAATTGCCATCACCCTTTTCAGTAGTAGTATTTGAATAATCGAATTATGTCCAACCTGTACTAAACCCAGAAGTAGCAATCAGAATAAGCAACTGATCTCGAAGTATGCTCGAATATTGCGCAATTAATTAATTATAAAATTTACATGAATAAACAGTCACTGATTGTCCATAGTACAATTATCACAGTTTTCCTGCATCTTGTCCTCTCTGATTCGCGCCTTTTGGACTCCTAGGCCTGCGGATGCTGCTCGTATTCTCCTCAACTGACGGGTGCACGAAACCGGTCGTGATGTCTCTATGTCAACTGAAATCACAACAGATTTACCAACCTTGTTCCTATATGTTTACTCATGTAGAAGCCAAGAGCTTATCCCGCGTTCGTCAGATTAATTTTGTTGTCTATGGAGACTCTGTTGTTGACAAACGAGTCTATGCAGAGTAGTACCTCACGGAAGCAACACAATCAATCATACTCGAAAGGCCAAAGGTGTCAGACGATATCCACCTCTTGGTTGTGGTTTATATTTTTCAGCTGAGGGGGTATTGTCATCGCATTGGTTGTCTGTCAACAGCCCCCCTGCACACACACACACTGATAACCTTAGGTTCTAAATATCACGCAATTGTATGTTAGCTGTAAATTTGTTCGGCGTTGTAAGCGTACGAAATGGGATCCAATTTATGCCGATTATATTGATGTATCTGACTGTGCCGGGATGTGGAAGCGTATGTCCTATTTTCGACAAATTGAGAACATGTTCCTTGTAGTTTATCGTTTGGCATTTTTTTTCATTTCCAGCTTCCGCCAACGCCGTTTATCACCCAAATGAATTCTCACTGGTTTCTGTGACTAACGCATTCGTTTGTGCATTCCTCGCTACCTTTTGGTATTTTGCCTATGTGCTTTGTGTATTTTGACGAATAATAACCTCTTGAGTTTAATTTTTCTGGTGTTCATCTATTGGCATGCAGCACGGGATTATCGACTGTGGTTTTCTTTGCATTGTGACACAGAGAATTTTTAAAAAAAAATTTTCTTATAAAGTTTATCTGGAATGTTTGATCTTGAGCTCGAATATGATGTGTATATCAGACAGATCCCATGCGTATCACGCGAGGGTAAGAAGTTAACAGCGGAGGGCGCACTGTCTTAGTCCATTAAGTTCATGAGGTCATTCAAACGTTAGGCCAACGCTCGATATCATGTTTAAGAGTTTTACGTACCGAGAACCTTATCGCAGGCTATCGAGATCTTTGGTGGAGTGTTATAATGATGTATCATCCATCAATTATCCACGCATGGTGATGGAGATCAATCTCGTCTCTTTATACCCTACTTTTTCGTTTTGTGTCTGTAACATTTTAGAGTATGTAGGTAGTATTGTTGTGTTGTTGACGTATCTGGTGGTTCCACTCACAAAGTGCTCTCAACCGCCAAGGTTTCTTCTTCTTCTTATGGCCATACAAACATTATAAATAGTTAACCAAAATATTGTTGTGCTCACATACCCTACAATTGCACACCTCTTCTGGCTGTTTGCCATCATGAAGTACAGACGGTGAGATTAGGTTCAGTCGGCCTTGAAATATTGGCAAAGTGGTAAACCACTGTTTAATAGGATTCTTACAAAACACTCCGATCTTCAAATACACAATCACAAAGTGATTCGGGATCAAGCGCTCAACACTCTTTTTAACACTGGTTCTTTTTTTAAGAAACCTATTTCACAATGGCATTCAAGTATACCTATCATAAATAGGTAGTTTTTCAACTTTTGACTCAGGTTTTCAGCCTTGCATATGTTACGCAACACTTTTAGATTGAGAGGGCTATTGGTATAAACCTACACCACGTTATATACGGCTTTTATCGGCATTATAATGCGAGGGATTTTATCAAGAACAAAACGTTCCATACTTTATCCGGTATACAGCCGCTCTTGGGTTTGTCCTATCCGGCAACCGTTTAAATGTGTTAGGCAATGTTTGATATCATTTTGCATGCACTTCATGTTAAAACTTTGCTTAGCATTCAAGCATTCAAATTTCCCTTACTAAGCAGCTAAATTCCAGCAGGATTGGTGCATTGCTCGATGAGATTTGAACCCAAAACCTCTAAAAGGTGCATGCGTCAAACGTTATGCCATCGTGATCCTGAGACAACGTTGTTTTGGGCTATGTTGGGTTTCGCGTATGATACGCGTTTTTAGATGCAACTTGCGGTTTTCCCATCATGTATTATCAAAGTCTACATTACACTGCTATCGCATATTTATATTTGACCTTCAAGTAATCATGATGGAATATGGCTTACAAAAGGATTCTGTTCAATCCATACCGCTGGCACATAAACAACAATCCAAGTTTGAGTAAAACGGCGTGGGTATCAATTTTCTTGCTGTTTTTCATATCGTGCATCATGACAAGCGTTTCTCGTTCTTTTACTTAACATGTTTTAACATGCCAATACCATTCGTGCAATCAAATCACCACTAATACGGTTTCACAGTTGATTGACAAATAAACGCGATAGCAATTTTGTTGGCTCCCGCTTGAAAGCCGTATTTTTATTTAATGTTTATTTTTCTCGATCATCGAAAAAATCTGATTTTGTTAGCCGATTTAGTTGTCGTCAAATTTATCAGCTTTTAATCCCCCTTCGGTGTTAGCAGTCCTTTTGCAGCCCATCTTGCGGTGATTGTTGGGTTGGCTTGCAGACAGTCGCTTCTCTAGCACCGCTTCCCTAGAATCGGATCACGTGTTCATTCGATCGAGATCCTTTAATAAGCTTTTTGCACCACGATGCATTTACCCTGTACGTCCCAGTGTAACTTTAATTTTCGAAAACACTTTATGTTCTAAGCACGGAATGATCATCCCGAAACCTGGCTCCAGTTTTCGGTGCCATAACTTTCACAGGTAATATCAGATTAGTTGAGTGAAAGCAGGACTCTGTCGCGTTAAAAATTATTCCGTTCACTCTTCGATAATCCCTATAATTAGGCCACACTTATAATCATGTAAATGTGCACCGCAGTTCTGGGAATGTTGGAATCAGGATGAGCCAGAATGATGGTACAAACTACGTGCCTACTAAATGTTTTACTGTACGGAAATGAATCCAGATCCATGGACGCAATTCCCTAAGCGGGCACTTATTTATTTACAGAACAACCGTCGTTTTTCTATCCTATTTTTGTCGGACAGATCAACTTATACAGAAGCGCTTTCAATATCTGATTTACAGAGCATGTTCACTCTGATGCTGGGGGTCGGATAGAGAAGTAAATGACGTCCAGAATTGCTAAGGCCAGACTGGCATTCACTAAACTTAAGTGCCTCTGGAAGAGAGGTGATTTGAGCTTGGGTATTAAAGGAAGGATATATTCCACCTCGGTAAGGACAGTATTGTTATACGGGAGTGAATGTTGGACAGTTCGCGCAGATGTTAGGAGGCTTGAGGTCTTCGACCAACGTTGTCTGCGAAGGATTGCTCACGTTAGGTGGCAACACAACGTTTGCAACTCTGAGGTCAGAAGCAACGGCACTAGCCTTCAGACAGCCATTAACCGACGTCGTCTCCGCTGATTGGGGCACGTCATGCGCATTAAACCACGTCGAGCGCTTTATGCGTCAACTGGTACAGATTGGAAAAAAGTGACTAGTGGTCAGCCATTAACATGGAAGATTGGCTCGAAAATGCTCACTACTGGTTTAGCCAGGGTTGGACTAGCGCGCTTGCCTGGATCCTTGGCCTGTTAGCGTAGATCCCCATAATGATTTAGAAATTAAAGCATGTATCGAATCCATGAAACGATTTAAAGCTGCTGGCCCCGATGACATACCGCCTGTTTTGTTCAAAGAAGGTGGCCAAGTCCTAATCAGCACATTAGGAGATCTCCTCCGTGAAGTGTGGATGTCAGAATCCGTCCCTCCGAGTTGGGGCGAATCAGTTATCATACCTATATTTAAAAAAGGTGTGCGAAGCTCATGCTCTAATCACCGTGGGATAAGTCTCACTCCCATCATTACGAGATTATTAGCGTCCATATGTCTTCGAAGATTAACATCGCATAAGGAATCACAGATCCGTGAGCAGCAAGCTGGCTTCCGGCCTGGCAGAGGCTGTGTCGACCACATTTTTACCCTTCGACGGATATTAGAACTGCGGCACACCTACCGACAGCCGACAATAGCCATCTTTTTAGAATTCAAAGGAGCATTTGATTCAGTCGATCGAAATGTCCTGTTTAAGACCTTGCTGTGCAAAGGCGTTCCGCATAAATATGTCAACATACTACGCGCACTTTATGCTCATACATCCGGATGCGTTAAGGTTTACAACGAACTTTCTCCCAAATTCAACACTACAAGTGGCGTCCGACAAGGATGTCCGATTTCTCCGTTTTTGTTCAATTTCGTAATTGATGCTATCATGGAATTATGCAGCGACGGTGCTCCAGCCTTCGGAGTTCACATAATGCCAGGCGTCAAGCTTCTCGACTTGGATTATGCTGATGACATAGTTCTGCTCTTCGACTCATACACAGATGCACAGGCGATACTGAACAAGCTATCTAGTATTGTGCCCGCATTTGGAATGCGTTTTGCGCCCTCTAAGTGCAGTGTTCTTCTGCAGGACATCGACTTATCGAACAAGGCTTTATTACTTGACAATCAGGCGCTTGAAATTGTGGATCGTTTTACGTATCTCGGTAGTTGTATCAATAATTCTGCATCGTTAGATAACGAGGTCTCGGCACGCATTTCTAAAGCGACCGTAGCATTCCGCAACCTAGGTCACCTCTGGCGTCAGAAAGGACTGTCTCTGCTACTCAAGGGTAGAGTCTATAAAGCGACAGTGCGGGCTGTGTTACTGTATGGGTGCGAAACCTGGACCTTACGTAAAGAACACATTCAGCGTCTCCAAGTATTTGACAACCGGTGTCTCCGCAGCATTCTAGGAGTTAGCTGTTACAATCGTATGCGCACCGATGCTCTCCGAAATAAGTTGTTTGGTAGTAATGTCGATATAGAGAAGCAGATCAACCTGCATAGGTTACGCTGGTTGGGTCACGTTTTACGGATGCCGGACCACCGACTTCCGAAACAGATTCTTTTTGCGACGCCACATCCTGATTGGCGTAAATCTCGGGGTGGCCAAACCGTCACATGGCATAGGCAGCTAAAAATTCTTACTAGTAACCTTTCCAAAGTAGGCGCAGCGCGTCTTCCAGGCTGGTGTCCCCGCGATCATATATCGCAATGGTTAGTTACGCTTCAGGATATGTCCCGAAACCGTGTTCAATGGCGGTCTTGCACTAAGCATCTTCTTGGAGTGTTTGCATAACCTTGTATGTTGTCAAGCGGAGTGACGAGAAAAGCTTGTTATGATGCATGACAGTGAAAGCCGCAAGGAAGCTGCCGTGCTGATGTTGCTCTACTCGTTCACGAAACTTGTTTGAATGCATGTTCCATTCGAGGTGTAGGCACCTCTTCCCAGTTTGTTTGTGCTTACTCTTCTATAGAAGCCGTAGCAATTTAAGTCCCACCCTTCCCCATCTTTTAGGATTTTACTTTTTCATGGTTGTATGGCAGTTAAGCATTCGGTACGTGCTACCGGTGTAATGCTGTCTTGATGATGATGATATGATGCTTGCCTGGATTGGGTGGATGCAAGAGAAGGTGAGCATGTGTGGCTCGACACATTGGCAACGAACCGCACATCATGAAAAGTGTGCATCATTTCTATTCTTCCCTGACATTTTTCTATCGGTCATGAACTATATTTAAAAAAAATTCAAAAATGGCGTGTGCAAATGGACAAAAAAATTATCCACTGTTCTTTTTCTCACTATATATATTCTGGTGCAACATGGCCGCTTACGCTTGCTGGGTTATGCTTGTGAAGCGGAAAACGGCAATATTCCAAAATATCTACTCTGAATGGTTGAAACCGTGAAGTCGACCTTCGGACAAACCTCGGATACCATACAAAAACGTTTGTAAAAGAGACGTAATTGCTCTTGAGACTGATCCTACAAATTTTGCGGTACTTGTCCTTGATTGATCACCTTAACGACACATTTTGAATCGTCATCTTCAAACTCGGGATGAGCATATACCGATTTCGTCTCCTAATGCCAGATCACACCGAGAGCACGCAACTGCTACCGATTGATGCAGTACTGTCTTTTGCAGTGAGGGAGGGATTGTCTCCCTGAGTACGACGACTTGGTCATCTGAAGTACTGAGGAGCATGAGATCACGGTGAGTTTGCGATGTACATCTATGCTTAAACTCGACCGAAGATGGCCAACAACAAAAAGAGTTTCAAGAATAGCATATGGCGGTGATGTTTATGATGCTTATGGTAAAGTTGTGATTAATAGACTAGCTGATTCTCCTTTTCAACTATTATACCGACGGTTAAGCTATATTGGACAGACCGTATAAAAATCTAACTTATTTTGAAACGCGCACATTTATTTTTTTTAAATTAGAAAGTTTCATCCATGAAAGTGCATGCTTCCGCTTGTAACACAAAAGCATCGATTTTGCTTCATTTCATGGGCCCTAGAAGCTACTTTTTCGTAGTCGTTACTCATTTTTGGAGACATTGTCAGAACCTTATTCAGTACTCTCTTCTTCATGTTGTATTTGATTGAGTTGTAAAGTGAAGTACGTGGAAAATCACGGCATGAATCTTTGCCGTGAAAATTGTGCACTGTTTGCTAGCGTTTGCATACTTCATGCATCATTACTGTGGACCCCGCGAGCTGGGAAGAACTTGCTCTTTACCGCTCACATTGGAGGCATTGTGTAAAGCGTCGTCTGCCAGCTGGGGAGGAGAAGATACAGCTCTTGGCTGCTGAACGTAGATCACGCCGCCGGTGTGCAACTAACACCCTACAACCGAGTTCTGACTATCTTTGCAAGCGCTGCGGGAGAGATTGTTCCTCCCGAATCGGACTGTTTAGTCATTCCAAAAGCTGTAGAACGAGAACATTCATGCGATTATGATGTAAATCCATGGTCGACATCGACCGAAGGAGACCAACAACAACTTGTTGACGATTATGATCGAAATTTGACGAGTTAAAGCAATGAAATTCAAACTTGCATCCGGCATGTATTGCACATTTAAACAAAAGCCAAAGCATTATTAAAATTCTTCATCATTAAGAAAAAAACGGTGTGCGACGAAAGAAATTCGTAAATGGAAATTAGCTTTACTTTAATCAAAAAAAGCATTTAAAAACAATGGCTTTTGCAGTACACGTTGAGCAATCGATCCATCCACGCCAGCGACTAAGCTCCGACCCACTCCCCGCCAGCACAGGTATCCGTACGACAGCAAGTTAAAAATTCGTTTTTCGCCGTACGAGGAATACAGCTGTCGACGCACGTTCGAAAAGCTGTGCTAACTTCGTACACGTCACCCTTCATTTCGTACTGAAATAACAGATTTATGTTACGGTGAGAGAAACATGAACTTCAAACAAAATGAACATATTACACGGTCTATCATTTTCGACTTCCCCCGACGCCCATTGCACTATTGATTTTGCAATCACTGAATGCACATGCCGGGACCGCTAGAAGACCTGGACTATGCGGATGATGTTGCGCTTTTGGCATGCAAGATCAGTGACATCCAGAACAAGAGCGATCGACTATCGGCAATTGGCAAGACGGTGGGTTTAAAAATTAACGCTGGCAAATCTGAGGTAATGCGAAGAATGTTCCGGAGCAACCACCAGTGTTCGTGGACGGTCAACCGCTCAGTGAGGTTACAGATACAGTCTACCTTGGGAGCAAACTGACTGTAAATGGTGACTGTGAAGATGAGGTCAGGAGAAGGATCGGGAAGGCGAACCAAGCATTCTGTATGCTCAATTCCATTTGGAAATACTCCGCTCTCAGCATTAACACGAAGATCAGACTCTTCAAGAGCAACGTTCTGAGTGTGTTGCTGTATGCATCGGAATGCTGGAAGACGACCGCTGCCATTGAGCGCAGAATGAACGTGTTTCAAACTAAGTGCTTGAGAAGGATTCTACGAATTTTTTGGCCACACACCATTTCGAATGAAGAGCTCCTGAGAAAAACTGGTCTGGAGGTGGTATCTACCGTAGTCAAAAGACGACGGTGGAGATGGTTCGGTCATGTCTGCAGGATGGATCCCAGTTCGCATACGAAGGTAGCCATTCACTGGCGTCCGCAAGGTAAACGAAAAAGGGGACGGCCCAAGGAAACTTGGCGCAGAACGTTGGAACGCGAACTACATGCACAAGTATTCACGGTGCAGACGGCAACGGAAGCAGCGGCAGACCGGGACCGCTGGCGTGGGGTTGTCTTCGCCTCATGTGCCACCCGGCACGGAGAGGACTGAGTGAGTGAGTGAATGCACATGCATGATCAAGTTT
The DNA here is from genome assembly GCA_013407085.1 of Atriophallophorus winterbourni. Taxonomy (NCBI): domain Eukaryota; kingdom Metazoa; phylum Platyhelminthes; class Trematoda; order Plagiorchiida; family Microphallidae; genus Atriophallophorus; species Atriophallophorus winterbourni. The sequence continues at coordinate 37,741 of JACCGJ010011622.1, read as the reverse complement.
CGTGAGTAATGGGTTGACTAATGCAAATCGCTTCGGAAAATTAGCGAACACATCACTGTACTTAAATATATAAAAATAACGTTTATCCATAATTTTTATGCGATTTCGCATTGTATTTCAGGATTTCAGCGAACATGGTATTTTTACCCATATCAATTGGCGTTTTACAAAACTTCTTGGATAATTGTGGTCTATAAGCAGTTGGCTAACCGCGTGATGCTCTTGTTTCCGTTTTATTTACTTGTTATCTTTTACAAAATGGATGAAGCTGTTCATCGGAATACTTGTCTTGGAGTTAGGGAGGTTTTTTAAAAGGTTCAAGGTTTTTAATGGTCTAAAAAGCATCAAGTTTAACAATAACCATTGGATGGTAAAAATTAAAATGCAAGTGTATAAAAACAAGATAACTAAATAGATTGAAGTTTATACTAGGACAGCATCTGTGTCGATGGATTTTCGATAAACTGGAGTTTTTATCTTCCCATCTACCGTCTGCTCAACATGGTCAGGAAAATTAAAACTGCCTGTGCAGCATTATACTTTCTTGATGATCATAATCCTTGTATCTATGCCATTTAATTAGTTAACGGCGATTTATAGCTGTTCCAAGATTTAAGATACCAAATATCGGCAACATATCTTCGGCCTAATCTCTTCATTGTTGTCGAAGTACTTTATATACATATTTGCAAGTACTGGAGATATTGTTGAACCCATCCTTTTGGTTTATATAATTGCCAATTAAATATAAAGTGCTACTTGCGCTTTATGGCGTATATCCATTGTTGGCCTCCTTCGGTCGATGTCGACCATTAAATTGTGCTTAACTACTCATTAGTAACACGGCTGGTTTGAATTTTCTTCAAGCACCATAACATATTGGTCGTTTATTTTGCCTCGAGTGCAGATTGTTATGGGATATCTATTACTTGCGAGTTGGGATTTATTGGCATTTGAAAAGTGTTCAGTACGAAATCGTCACGCGATGTTTCGATAGCTCCTTTGATCCGCTTACGTGCGTTTGGCGATGAAAATATTTCAATGAATTTAAAGATTTCAAGCTTCACTCTAGTTTAAAGCGAATCCTATTTTTGGAATGATTGGTGCATTACAATGCACACTACATATTTTTGAAAAATGTACGTTTGTTGCGTTGTGTTGCTCTCATCCCCCGCAACACTACGTAGGTTGTTAATACGCAACTCGAGCGCTTGAACAGAAATGAATTTTTAATTCTGTATCTCAACAACGTGTCTCGTTGTACGAACCCTATATTACAGTGGCGACAAGGGCTTGCTTCAATACACTTGGTTAACATGCTTAATATTGCGCATTGACCCCACCGAGGTCAAGGACCAAATCTCCAAAGGACCAATTGAAAACGGTGTTTACAAAATCCCAGGTTTGGATTGCGTCAAACATTATGTTTGCAAACTGAACAACAATTGGCGGTTCGAAGACACGACCAAAAGTCATTGATTTCAATACATGTGAATCAATTTTGAAATAACTTCAAATGGAGTAGCTCTCAATTAATCGTCAAAGCCAGCAATCGACACATAAGAGCATTCCTCATGGCGTGGCACGCGACTGAATCGTCGATCACCCAACATCACCAATTTGCTGCCGCACTCGGACCAATAAGAATTTGGTTACGACGAAGGTTAGCGACGAACAACCGGACAAACGGATACATTGTATAAAAATCCTACGAATCACACCGGTGCTGCAATGCACTGATCGTGGGATTTAGCTTAGTCCCCTAATGGGAGCTAAATTTCAATTTGCAAATGGGGATTTATCCTCTAATTCGCAAATAATCGGGTTTATCACAAAGTCACATCCGGTTTCGAATGTCAGGTGACGGATACGCATACCTGATGAGCGGTAACAATCGCGAAACCGGTCGTGTGCTTCCGTCCTGCTTTTCGAACGTCATATACTAATGTTCAATAAAATTGAAATGACCATTCTGTTAATTTTTACAGTAAGCACAAAAATATTATTGAGCTGGTGTATAACTATTCACAGATGGCTGTGAATCTCAGCTTAACCTGGCTGATAAATATGTCTTCATGACTCCATCAGGGCACACGAAGTGTTCAAATAAATGGAGAACCAGCCCTTTTTCCGTTAAGACACGAAAATTTTCGATTTAATTCAAGCGCTCCCTACTTCCACCTTTTCAATTGTAACGACGAATGATACAATTTGGAATATTTTTTGCACTTACTTCACAGAATGTGCAAAAATTTGGTTGCTCTATATCGAATTCGTCAGGCACCGAACCATCAAGTTGTCGATAGCATTCAGATGACTTTTGGGCTGCAAAGGAAAACAACAGTTTTACAAAACGTAAATTATTTGAGATTTTCTTTTTGTGTTTGAAAATTGCACTACATCCCCCCTTCAATTTTAGAGGTTTTACTCTCACCCGATGAAAACAGCAAGGTTAGTTTCAGTAAGCAGGAATGCAGTGGATCGGTGATGAAAAATTCCGAAGTTTATAGTAATCTTGAATAGGGTTCGTACAAAGAACCAAAATGGTCACAACCACCATCACAGAGCGATTCTTGACCAGGCGACGAAACGATTGAAATGGACACATTCTAAACAGCAATATCAACCAGATTTAATCGGCGTTAGCTTACACTTTGTCCGATGGGAGGACAAGACACGTCAGTCATTCCAGTTGGAAGACCACAATAGATGATGCTGGCACTTTCACGACTAATCGAGTATATACCGCTGCTCAAATGTGCCAGTTTGTAGAACTAATAATAGATGTTAATTGCGATAGTAAGGCGTGTGACAAAATTGTGATGGTCGGGGTTCGAAACCCATTCAAAGAGCATATACAATTCTGATGTGCTCAAGTGAAAGAAACACTGTAGTCCAGTGCCTCTACGGTGGACCGTTATAATCAACATTTTGCATAGTTTGACAGATTTATTAGCGATGAGTTATCGCAATCACACATTCACACTAAATAAACCAATGTTTTATGTTGATTTACACGCGTCTAGAACAAAAGGCGTTTTACGGACCCTGTTTAACAGTGATTTTCTAGAAAAACCTTGAATTTTTCCCGATATACATGTAATTTCAAGGAAGAAAAATCTTAACTACAGCTGATTTCTTATGAATGTCTGAAGTACAATTGCCGTGTGTTCGACATGGACTCATTTGGTTAACGTCGAGTCACTAAGCCTAACATAGTTATGTAAATTATTACAATTGTTCAAATAATTTAATTACTTCAAGTTACAGCAGCATCGCCATATTCACCACCATCCGCACCATGGACTAGGTATCTAACCTCAATCTATACGCTAAATCGAATTGTCAAATTGATACAAAAAGAATACACCCATCAGCTCCGTTACCGTTTCAGTAAATCCATGTAAACTTTTTCTGGTTTTAAATGAAGCAGACTTCGTGTCTGTCTGTGCGAGCGACAAAGTGAAACTCATACGCAAGCCTTCATCATGGTAAAAGAGACCGCAAGTGATCGTGATACACACTGTAAAGTATCTGTTCTCAGCTCACTGTTCTAACTGGGCATCAAATCGGGTCTTTAAATTCCTCGAATTTTCACACAACGTACTAGCATGGTTTGTCGTGAATTCAGTTATATTGATCTAAGAGGGATGGGTTAAAACCTCAGATGAGTGAGTGTCAACGTTTGTCGTTGTATCGAAATTGCCTGTTAGAAAACCACCATATCTTCGGCATTTAGTTAGTGTTGGCGTTCTTGTATATGGACACAAAACTTAGTAATCTACGTCAGTTGTATAGCTATCATCCTCATTACAATTTTTCAGAGGTGAATAACCGTGCAGAGTAGCGGCGCTGAAGGACATTTAGTAAGGCTGGGCTACGTTTTAATTGAAACACGACCTCTCATATGGCCCAGTTGTCAGCATATGTATGTATAGTTGTGGCAATCATAGCATCGTGTTTAATTGCAATTTGCCATGGCGGTATTTTGTGAACGAGGAAATCACAATAAAGATCCACAAAAGTAAAAAGAAATAGTTTAGCTCCATTTAGCCAACGTAAAACGAACTTTGTACCATTTGAATAAGTGAATCGAAAAACGGGGAATGATACGGATAAATAAACCATCGATGGTGTCAATAAAACACCCATAGGAAGTGATGTGTGAACGCGAAACGGAGGATATGCATTGTTGATGAGCTCAAATAAGAGCAAAACTCGTGTCCAGTTCTTCCATTATCGACCGTCCTTATCAACTTTGTGAATATTTCGATGGGCTTGGCACGGTTGAGTAGTCACAAACGTGAAAATTAAATCAAAGATTGGGACTTAGGAATGCTTAGGAATTAGTTGAACATAAGTCGAATAAAGATGCATCAAAGCTGATTGGCAGAAAGTGTGCTTGAGATCAACAATAGCACGTTAATGAAAATATGGTGGCTGCTTTGAAGTGTGCTTAGATTTTATCTTTGACAATTCGTGAGTGGAAAATTAGCAAATATTTGAAATAATTCAAACGACGTTAATCAATGAGATTTTTCAATTTTTCTATCTCGAACAAGAAAAAATATTTGTTTCTAACTACTAAAATAACCACCTGGAACGCAGGAAGACAAAACAGTTTTTCAAAATTAAATATTTATGTCTTGCTGTGGATGAGATCAGAATAACATCAGATGACGGTATACTCAACTCAGATAGCTCTCTTATGCGCAATAACCATACGACATCACTTTTGGGTAGGACAACAGTGTCTAGGTCTCTCAAATTTCCAGCTCCAAATGTTGGTCCACATTTGAGCACAACCTTCTCAAATTAGAAGCGACGGAAAACAAATTCATAAGAAAATTTAATCCAAGTGACTCAAAAATAACATAGAATTGATATTTTAACGTGATTCAAACCTTTCAAGTGTGCACTTAGTGAACTGATTCTTACCAAATCAACTAATCGGACTACAACGAGATCAATTGGATATCAAAATTGAAGTTGAACATTGAATAAAGTACAGTTCCAGACAGCCAATCCATTACAATATTCTGTTTTGTAAATATCGTATCGAACACGCTAAACTCATCTCGTAAATCATTGTTCGTTTACGCTGCTGATAATTCACAGTACTAATCTAGTTTTGAGAAAATGACCTGTTCTGTACCACGTACTCCAGTGGGTCGGAGTACCTCCGTGTTCTACGATTACTGTTTCATTTTGATTGAGATGTTTCTCCTTATCCAGGATATCCAAAATGCTAAGAAAAATCAAATGTTAATCCTCAATGATCCATTTGCACTACGAAAACATTTTTGTTTTTAAAACTATCAAGGTGTTGAATGGATGAATTAAATAAAAGGCCGAAAATTCATGGAAAATTATGCCTCCGAATCAACACTTACCATCCGATGCAGCTAACAAGCAAGAACATAGCAAACCGACAAGAAGAAACATAATCTGACTGCGCGTGCGTATTGAAGCAAACGATGCTCCTGTCCAAATGGTACACATATTTGTGACCAGAAAATATAATAGAGTACAAACCGCATACGAATATGCACACCTTTGCGTGCGTGCGTGCGTATACGCACACACATTGGCTATCATGACCTAATAGTATTATAACGATCAAATCGATCGCTTACAAAGGAGAATGCAAGAAAGTGCAGAATACACCGGAAAATATTTCTATGCATACAGCGACGGATAAGATTCTAAGACACATATGCGGTCGATCGCAACATTCCCTCGAAGAAAAAATTATCGATTTGTGTAGGGCATCAACTAAGGTGATGATGAGACACAATGCTTTAAAAGTGCACAAGGAAATTATGGCTGAATTTCTACATAATGGCCAACGGGAAGTTGCGAAGTATTACCTACTGCTTCTCATGTACATGATCCAAGCATTTTAAGTTCTCTGGTCAGTGTTAAGGCATGTGGACAGCACTTTATTTAGGTTCCGAATTATCGTATTTGCTCCGAGCACAAAGTGGCTCACACCACCGAATATATATTCTGGCATACCTTGATGGGAAAGACAACGAACACCAAATGGTCGGGATCAAGCAAAATTATGGATTACTATTCTACCCGACGTTCCAGAAAATTCAGCTTCCACAATGTTTTATGAAAGAAAAGAGCACGATCGTAAACAATTGTCATTTATTGGAGATATTATCGGTTCCCAAATTCTGTGATCGTCGACACATACCCAATACCTTGTTTGCCGAACTATCGAGGAAAAGGCTCAAATCCACTCAAGGTTATATTTTTGTCAAGTATCATGGCGGATGCTGTCCGATATGAACTAATATTTTACAGAAACAGATTACCTGAAAGCGTTAGATTGTGCGATTCCAAAGCCGGTGCTGAGGTCAAATTGCAGCTTTCCATTGCAAAATCATCGGAGACTGACACAAATTCGCCATAGAAAATACTTGTTTCAAAAAATGAGAAAGGTCCTATGTCGAAATCGTCGAACCAATAAATACTGTTACTGACTCATTGCTACATGATAAAAGCTCAATAAAATGTAAATACGAATGCTTAAAACAAAATATTCATTTGCATGCTTTTCCGTCATTCACACCCCACGACCGGTTTCGTGCTGTTTGCACTCATCATGTAGGGACAGTAAGTTTGTTCAATAAGTTGGCTGAACTAACCGAGCTGTGCAAACGATACTCACCCGATTTCGTCGCTGTTACTGAAACCAGGTTTCAAACCTGTATGACCGAAATCGAACCGTCGATCCCCAACATGATACAATTAGGGAACGATCGCCCACGAAAAGGTGGTGGTTTGGATCTTTACTGTCACGAACTTCTTCAACGCATGAAGATTTACGATCTCAACCTTGAATCAGAAGATACCTTTTGGTGTAGCATAACACAGGAGTCACAGGACGACTGCATCATTGGCATAATATATCGCCCTCTAACCACGACAGATGCTCAAAACGACAGATTGTTTGAGGCTTTATAATACGCTGGAGAGATGTGAAGCTCCGAATTAATTATCATTAGGGACTTCAAGCTAATTTGGACAAATACTTGAGAGAGAGATTTACACTACATGAGTTTCCCTGTTCTTCTTCTTTTCTATTTCATATAACTCATAACTCCATCCTATGGTTATTGTTAAGCTAAATGCTTTTTAGACCATTACAACTTTGAATCACTTTGAAACTTCCTCATCTTTTTGCCAGATCAGATCATCCTCTAAACACTCGATCATAAATTCCGTGAGCTGATCGACATGCTTCCACTGCGTAATCATATATCCGACTTTATTCACAGAAGAGGATCGGAGTTGCCGTCGGTTTTGGATTTAATCCATATTACGGCAGCTGGGGGTGTTCACTACGTTGCCCCCTCGGACGAATATGTATGCGGAGCTATACGAGTATGTGAGTCCGCAAAACTATTCAGAAGGATCGACTACGTGAGTTTACATGGAGCGCTTGGGTCGAGTGCTTGATTATCACAACACCGAACCCATTGAACCGCACAAGCAGAAAGTCTTCAGTCAAACATATATCAAAATTCGCGATTTGCTGATGAACGACGAACAAGCGACTTTCGCTTAAAGCTTCCTAATCGCACGAAAAAATGGAATGGGCCAAAGAACTCTGCTTTGATTCAACACAGAAATACGAGGACTGGCAACATTAATGTTTGCAGAATTCAAAACAAATTGAACGCAATTTTCAAGGAACTCAAGCGAAATTTTCATCGCTTTCTATCTTTGAAATTGGAAGTAAATCCTAAATTGCTATATCTAATTGTCACTGCTCGATTGAGCGTGAAACCAGGGGTGTTTCCTATGCTTTTTGAGGGTGGGTTACAGCCTCAGCAAAGGAAACAGCTGATGCTCTCACTTAATTTTATACTAAAGTATTTATTCGGTTAACGATTAGATCTACTGAAGAATTAACGCCATCAACTGTGTGGCAGCAGCTGACTGGGATCAAGATCAATTCAGCGATTATACAACGACGTTTATGTCGATTGAACCCTAGGAAATCCCCTAGAGGTGACGGAATCACACCAACAGTACTGAAATCCTGTGACCAGCAGCTGTGTGAACCATTACGTGAATGGTTTAAACATTCTCCAACCGAAAGAGTGGTGCCAACAGAGTGAAAGACAGGGGGTAATTTCACCTATCTACAAGACGTTCATATCATTCAAAATACAGTCCTGTCACCTTATTTCCTGTGATATCCAAAGTTCTAGAGCGTATAGTGACTAAAAAAATAGTTCAACACTTGGAATCACAAAAATACTATCTGTAACGCAGCCTGGTTTTAGAAAATCTCGCTCATGCTTGACAAAATGTTGACTGTGTTAAACGACTGGACTCAAATCGCTGACGAAAGAGCTAACATCCACGCTTGTTATCTGAATATGTCTAAAGCTTTTGACCGAGTTGATCACTTTCGACTACTACAAAAGCTGAAGCAGATGGGTATCAGCGGACAGCTACTCTTATTGCTTGAAAGTTACCTCAGTGGGAGCACGACGATCGTTAGAATCAACGGGGCACAATAACGTGTTATTGATGCCTCCAGTGGCGTGCCGCAATGCTCCGTCCTCGGACCAGTATTTTCCTTGGTTTACATCAACGATCTACCAGAGACGCTCTCATGCAAGGTGATTCCCTTTGCTGATGATATTAAACTTTGGATGCGGATAAAATCAACTGCGGACTGTGTACAGCTGTAAAGTGATTTAGATGCTCTCCGTGAATGGTCGGTACGGAATAAACTGTTATTCAATTTCCAAAAATGCAAGGTGTAGCAAATTGGCTTAGCCATTTCAGTACCAATATCCTCTGGGTATATTTTGAGCTGGAATGAGTCGGAAAGGGATTTTGGAATCTGGGTATGCGTCAGCCTTAAGGACAGCCTGCATTGCGAGGTCATATACAAGCGTGCTTCCAAGTATCTATGTATGCTGCGACGGATTTTCAGAATCTTCTCGCCTGGAACGTTGCCCACTATCATAAAAGCCTACTTAATTCCAATCATGGAGCATGTAACGCAATCTTGGTCTCTCTGGTTAAAAAGGACATACTATTGCTGGTTAAAACATACCATCATGCAACCAAACTCGTAAGTGGTTTCCGGAAACTAACGTACGAGGAAACATTGCAAAGAAGCCTACACGATGATGTGATACTAACATACAATATATTACATACACCACATCATCCTGTACAATATTTATACAAATACCGTAATTTACAACATACACAAAGCCACTCAGCAACACTACATATTCCCTATTCCCGTATCAACTGTCGCCGATATTTTTATTCTGTACTTGTCTGTTTCCTTTGGCATGCTCTTCCCTAAACTATTGTCATCGTTCCCAGCGTAGAAAGTTTCATTCAAAATGTGGACACTTGTTACTTAAGTAAGTATTCAAATGTGCTACACTTGACATCACATTATTATTTTTTATTCCTTTTTCACGAACGAATATTTACTATGATATGGTAGTTGTGGAGCTATGTGCTTTTTGTGACCATAAATTATGGAATCTTGAATGTCATTTAGAAACATAACGTACGCGTGATAAGTATTATTCTTGAATGCTTGTTATTTCTGCAGCTACCATTGCCTATATGTTTGCGAACTGTTTTTCATCAGGTACAAGTTCCAAGTTTGCTGTGATTATGACTATATTGCATTTACAAATATGTATTCAATCCTAGTATATGTATATAGTTCATGCGGGTCTAACATGAGATAAATCTCACTTCCGAGCTGATTGTTATGTCGTTGGTACTGTACATGCCTGGTTGTAGATCTGTATTATTACGAATTATTTAATTCAGCGCTTTCTTCAAGAGAGACGCACAGATGTTGGTTGATACGCAATAATCACACATCAACAACATTCACATATTTTGATCCGTGTTTTTTTTTATCTCGAAAAGATAATAGGGAATCACTTTAGCTTGTATGACCTACCTTGATAGTGTATCGTGGTGCTCATGTCCCCCGCACTTACAGTTCACAGCTGGTTTCTGGTCATGTATCGTCATCTTGTGGAGACAACCTAGTTTAGGTTCAATAGTATTTGCTGTTAACATCTAAATGTTAGCATTCACAGATACGGTACTAAACCAATGGCTCAAATTGAACCCATTTTATTTCCATGTACATTGAGCTCGAATTTGTCGACGAATCGAATGAAACTTAAATGTCATACCGCATACTTTAGTTTACCTTTTACTTTTGTGCGACTATCTCCTCCTGGAGGATGAGTAGGCTTCAATGAAGAGTCTTGGGAATTTGGGTACAAAGCGGCGTACCCAGCACCACTCGGCGTTTGTTCGAGTCAGCTTCTCTAGCCTTTGCACAACCAAGTGCGACCTGCAAGGCAGCAGGGAGTTGCCAGAAAGAGGTAGTGTGCACCAATTGACCGTCTACCAGACTCTGTTTCAGATTTTTCCTCAGGGTTTTCTCCCGAAGCCTTTCCCGGGTATCCCACAAGGCAGCGGAAGTTGAAAATCAGGGTTCTCCTTCCCTTAGATAAAATGCCCGCCCAGGCTAACAAGCTCCATCTGCCCGAAGCAAACTGGTTTTCAGGCGCCAGTCACTCGCCTTCGCCTCTTCTCCTGTTGGTAGAAGCAGTTCCACCGGGCTCGGGGAGCCACTCGTGCAGGCCAGAAGCTGGACTTGGTTGTCAGAGGCTATTTGAGACGCATGTCACATGGGAGCATCTTATAAACAGTGGGAGCTTATCCCCACTGCCACCCCTGGCTATGACAATCTTTGGAACCCATGCCGCATACTCACCAAAGTTAGCCGTTGACTACGAGCTGATTATTGAAAATATGTGTATGCAGGTCTGCCCATATATGGGCTCAATTCACTGAGTGAGTGACAATAAATTTTAATGCGTACTGGCGAAAAATCATCGAGTAATTTAGTATTCAATTTTAAAGCATGTTCCCGCCGTTCCGAAATTTGTTCCATGATGATTAATGACTCATCGCTGGAATCCGAAACCGTTGGGAAATATTGGAAACAAGTTCATTTGCGCTCAGCGAACAAACAAACAACAACACTGTTAAGAGCGTTTAAATATTCTCCCACAATCCGAACTACCTTCTTCAGCAGCTTCACAAATGTCGTTTAAAACCAACGAAACCAATTTGTGCCACATATAATGGTAACACTATATTGACTTTGGACTACTTTCATATTCTTTGAAAGCGGTTCAGAAAAGCGTCTCGACCTTCAATATATTATCTTCCTCCGTTTTCCGTTATCAGGCTCGTGGGGCCGGTGACAGTATTCGGTTCCTTCAGTATGCAGTGGTTTCAGTGATTTGTAAAAAATCACGTAGATCATGAGTTGTGGATGATGTGTAGAATGCCACCCCATGATCTTACGCAAGAGCAGGACGATAGCTATTGCAAAGCCACACGTATTCGAGTGATGGAAAAATTGCATGAGAACACTTCAAGATTCAAGATTTATAGTTGAAAAAGCAATTAACTTTACATTAACCATAGAGTCAAACAACAATACATATAAAATCAAAATCAATGGGACGATGATGGTTTATGAATAGTTGGGGGCAAAATTTGAATTAGCTCCCATATAGTCGGCAATTTTCGATTTGAATATAGATAAAGTGTTTGAGCTTACCAAATCGGCTGGTATGGAATTCCAAACAAAGCACACAAGCACAGAATAAAATACTTCAAACGACAGTCTGTGTGAAAACGGAAAATCACTGAACCTAATCTTACTGTCTCCACCTGATGACGGTAAACAGCCAGAAACCGGTAGTGGAGTGTAATTTCAGGGGATGTGAGCAACACATCACTTAGGACAACATCATTTTCAAACACCAAACAATTCGGCATTGTCGGTCTCACTGGCCCCATAATGACGGGAGGTCCAACGGATATGCTAGCACGAAATTGCCTGACATATCAGATCGAAGTGGAATGATTCATTAAAGGATTTCGCTAGGCGTATTTTTCGTTTCAATTCAATGTTTAAAAAAATCTCTGCCAACTAGCACCCTCTTGTATAATGAGATTCGGTGGTTGTTATTTGTTGACTGATGGTACTCCAGAATGTGGATCATAAGGCAAAGACGTCTGCATTGGAAACAAGTGAACGTGATTAATGTTATGTCCTCTAAGGGTAAGTCGTCAAACAGACGTCTCGATAGAAAAATCGAAACACGTAAGATCGTCTCGTCACGCTTTGACCACCAACAGGTTATGGTGCTAAGTTACCGCACTAAATTTTAGATTAGATTAGTCCACAATGGACACGATGACAAATTTGAATGATGCACAAAATTTCCATATTTGGATTTCCGTCACACAAACGCCCCACGACCGGTTTCGTACTGTTCGCATTTGACCGGTAAAGAAAGTACTATCAGGATGCGCATGAGGTTACACAATGGGGAAATATTAATCAAGGTATGAATTTGTAAGCCACTGTTGGATAAGCTTGGCACGACCAACCCGCTTAATCACATGTGTCCACACAAGTATAGACGGGAGTAAACCATGGGATTGAAAAGAAATCTATATTTGCATGCATTTCAATCTCACACATCGGATGAGTGGTTTCGTTCTGCTTTCACTAATCAAAAATGGATCGAGGGATCAGCATCCCCGTGCCTCGAGCCAGTGTAGAAATGGTAAACTCTGAATGTTGAATCCACTGTTGGATAAGGCTGGCGTGACGAACTTGTAAACCGAATAAATGATTAATTATTGTCTTTTAAACGGTTTTCCCGTCTTCACTATCTACTGTCTTTGGCAACGTTTCACTTCTGACACAGAAGGTTCGTCAGTCCAAGGGAACATGACTAAGTGTTAACTGACCTTGGCCATCTTCACTTGTGCTATATTGTTGTGCAAATCAACCACTGATCCTGGTCATGCCTAAGTGACGTGATACCCCCAGGCTTATTATAGGCTGTTTTGCGGTAAGGCAGAAACAGAGGTGGTGGGTTGACTGCTACTTAGACATGTTCCTTGTCCTGCTCTAACTGCAATCTGCCGTCGTTTCCCCGCACTATCATCTTCGTGAAACAGTTACTCGAATCGATTCAGACGTTATTCAGCGATAAAAATTATTCGTTCATAGAATGGCAATCAGATCTAGTCCAATAATTGAAGCCCCGCATTTGAGCTGAGCTTACGTGGTTTGCTCCAGACTTCAGGTTACATCACGTAAGGTAGCCAAAGACTACAGCATCCGCAACAACGACAAAGTGATTCAAAGTTCACATTTGTAATGGTCTAAAAAGCATTTAGCTTGACAATAACCATAGGATGGAGTTATGAGGTGTATACAATAAAAAAAACAGGGAAACTCATGTAGTGTAAATCGTATCAAAATTTGGGCTTTTTCTCAAGTATTTGTCAAAATTAGCATTAAAAATATCCAGGTTGGCTGAGTGTGTAACAGTGGAGGGGAGGGTGTTCCATGTGAAACTTACACGTACAGCATACGAATATCTTCGACAGTTCAGTCTTGAAGTGGGAATAAGCACTGTAAGTTCATGTTTCCGACCGGCACATGGTGGCGAGCGTGTGAAAAGTTGAGACAAGAGATGGTTATGGACGTGCAAAATATTGTACATCAGTATGAGGTCACCTCTTAATCGACGACAGCGAAAGTCGAAAAGATTGAGACTCCTCAAACGTTCTTCGTATGGTTTAGCAGCTAGTCCGGATACAAGCTTTGTGGTTCGGTGGTAAATACGCTGCAGAAGATTGATGTATTTTGAATCCAGGGTGACCAAGCCTGAACAGCGTACTCCATCGCTGGTCTCAGATAGGTGTTCATGATACGGGGCACCGACTGATTCGTGAGTCTGCCGAAAATTCGTTACAATAACGCCAAGACTTGTGACGCCTTTTTGTATACCGCTTTGCAATGCAGTGAAGTCTTCAGACGTGAACTGATCCAAACAATCAAATCACAGTATACAGCTGAGGCATTTAAGTCGTTTCTACTTTTCCGACTCGGCATGAGTCGGACACAGATCGTTTTTTGGAGAGCTAATTGAAATGACTTCACTTGGGCTTGTGAGTGGTATATTGTCTGCAGGATCTAGTTTATTTGTTTTCTTAGCACTCATTCTGACACATTTGGTAGCTTGCGACTGTTTTGAGTCCATTGTGCTCGAATTAAATCAGCCATATTGAGCAAATCGAACAAATAGATGCTTCAGTAGCGGGGAAACTACAAAAATTTAGTATATTCCGCTTAAGAACGCTGCACTTAACTTTGTTTGCAACGCGGAAAAATGACCTCATTTGGAATGGAATGTTTTGAACAAATTAATACGCCGATGATATTAAGGTGGAATTCCGGATCGGTTGAGCATTTTGCAAAATTTGATGAAATTAGAACCCAACACCCGCGGATGAGTGTGACACAACACGTAGCTTTCTTTTGTCTCAGAGTTGTTAGCAGCTCATGGTGGGTTGTTAAGTTTTTCCTCGGAGTCAAATAAGAGAAAAGGTGATTAGCAGCAACGCAGAGGTTAGTGTAACGCTTTGATCCATCTGAAAATATCACAGTGACTTCACATCATCTAAGAGTTGAAATTTTTAATGATAAGTGAAGAAACTCGTCAGGTTAAGATCCAAGTTTCAAACTTCAAGGTTGACGCTATAGTGGGCTTCACGGAAACCTCAGCACTGTTTGAAAGCAAAATGTAAAAAAACAAATCTGGCCACTTCGCATATCAGACGTCTTTAAATTTTTATTGCGTTGCTCTTTTTTATTGCAAGTCGTCGTTCAAAATTTTTAGAAGCACTTCATTTGGCATAAAATTGGCATTTGACAACTTGGCGTCCACCTATATTTGATCAGGCATGGACACAAATAAGCAAGCTCAACGTAAAAACGAAATGGAAGAGATTCACTCCTGAATGTCGCTTCTTCTGGAACACTTGTATAAATTCTAATCAATAACTCGCTAGATCGATAGTATTGCACAGAACTTTAATGCGGTAGCTTAAGCAATGTATTATACCACGGAGTTGGCTCGCGGCAGTACCACCACAAACACACGGTCTCGTTGGATCACTCTGTAGACGACTAAGTTGGAAGAAGTTGTCCTACGAAGCAGAACACATACGCGCCAGTAATAACAGCGAGTGGCATTAGATCAGGTTAGAATAATCCAATTGTAGATGCACTAAAACAACCAGCACTCTTGATATCGAGGACACATATGATTCGGTTCAACACTGTTTCATACCCCATATCGTGGCCTTCCGTGGAAGTATGCGAACGTATTTCGGACTGTGCTTCCATAGTTGTGGGTTCTCGAATCAATAGTTTATCAACCAACCTTCCAATCCGTGTTTTTTGTCAAACATTAACGTAAAGCTAAACTTTCTGATATTTTCTAGTAAAGTTTTCACATTTTTCTTCGTCAGTGGTATGGAACAATGGTGTATGATTGCTCTATTTTTTGTTCAAGTCCGTAGCGCTATAGTGGATGCTTCTAATGCAGACCTATAGACATGCAGCATTAAGATCTAACAAAAAGCTTACGGTGAAATTGACCAAGCAGTAGCTCTTTATTACGTGTACGAACCTCAATCGAAATTTGGCGGACTGAACACGAAAAAGTACTTTGTTTTTAAATGCGTGTTGCACCTTTGAGGAGCAGAAAGTCCGATTGTGGACCAGTTTAAATACTTGAAAAGTGCATCCATAAATGCGTGTATATAGTCTCGTGCTGCTAAAGCAAAAGTGGTGGTTCTAAACTTGCTGTCGGAGACGATTTCGTTGAGGATCAGAGAGAGAATCTAAGTGAGAATTTATATGACATGCAAGACATGAATGACCTGCCTTTAAATTGAAGTCGAAATCCTGAACAGCATGAGGCAACCCAGCCAGAACAAATCTCGAAATTAAGGAAAGATAACTGGAGGAATCAAGTCATCAGTACCAGATCCTGCTAAATGTTTACTAAGTTGATCACAACAACCCATAATGGATCAACTTTGTGACTGTTACGAAGGATTTGACACTGATGAGTCGTCCACAACATGCTAGAAAAAAAACAATCAAAAAGAACACTAAAAATACATACACGGAAGAATTCGTTCAGAAAACCGGGTAATAGGTATGAATTTGAGTGCAAGGCGAGACGGGAACAATCCAAGAGAGCGAATGCGATTGAAGCACCTCTTGAAAATGAATGACCACATAACCGTACGCATCATTACGATAGACACCCTGATTGAGAGGCGTATCAGAGAAAAACTAGCGGAGACTTGATAGAACATATCAAAATTGGCAAGATATAAGAAGATTTAATTTAACTCTTTGAGTAGCAACAATATACAACCACTTATGCTAACGTGACCGCTGCAACACAACATTCAAAGGTTCCTCAAATGAGCTTTTCGTGAAAATTTCGGGGAACCCTGCTTCACAGCAAGCAAATAGAGATTTTGATAGCCCTCATTCAAACAGCCTAGCTAGATGGCGAGTTTCGGTGGCCTTAAACCGGCGCGTATGGGTTGATCGCTTCAATGATTTTTGCTACAATGACGGCCACTGCAATCATTTACGCGCTATTAAAAATAAATTTGGATAGATGACAATGATGAGGCGCTACTTTTACACACTGTGCAACAAAACTTGTGAGAAGAGGACGATGAAACATGCAGACATAGAAGCATTTATTCACTAAAGTAGAAAAATCATAGAAAGGTCAAGTGATCAATGAGAAAATATAATCTCGAGATTCACATCGGAAATGGATCGGGAAGCGTTCCGCCTTCAACGTAAACCGATTTGACTTGAGTGTAGTTGAGCAATGTTTCGAAACAATTTTCCCTGCCAAAACCAGAGCGCTTGTAACCGCCGAAAGCAACTCCAGGAGGGTAGTTGTTGTAGCTGTTCACGTAGACCGAGCCACACTGAAGCAACGCTGCGATTCGATGCGCGGTGGATAAATCCTGAGTGAAAACACCGCCGGCAAGTCCAAGTTCACTGGAAAACGGAATATCGCGTATGTCGATGTCTGTTTGTACATAAAGTGCATTCTCGATATGGATGGCTTGGTGTGATCCGTAGGGATCACGAACAAAGCATTCAAGTGCAGAAACCCACTCTCCAATTGGATAGAACCATAACTGTTTGTGACCACTCATGGGCACCAAGGTTTTCGACATATTCACACATTTGATCACTACTCGGGGCAGAGGATAAGCACTGCACAGCACTGAACGTCGTAGTCAAATGTGTGAATATTTCGAAGGACGTGTTACTGAGGAGTAGGCACAAACATAAAGAACGAATTCTCCAAATGACTGGTTTCAAAAGGTGAACAGTTGGATTCTCTCGATGCATGTTCGATTATTTATACGGCTTCGAGCACCTGGCACGGAGAGTTGTACGTGGCCGTTTGGGAAACGCTGAGATGATATCGAGCAAAATAATTTAGCCCATAGCATAGCATAGCACATTCATTTCCGTACAGTAATTTATGCTGGTCGTTGCACAGCAGCTCAGCTACAACTGATCGAGAACTGTGTTTTCTATTTGCTCTTTCCGATTTAGTTTCAATTCATTGAGACGACGAGGTATTTTGAAATAGTCCCAACCAAATAATACATTAAAAGCCGATATTCACTACAGTGATACAAATGATAAAGTATCACAGCAAACGGTTATATCAAGAATCACCATCTAGGGTGTGAAAAAGCAGTTTAATTTTGGCGCGGGTGCTGCCAAGGGAAAGGGACAATTCGAAACGCCGTGTTCAGTTCAAATGGTACTTGTGTTGATCTAATCGAACACACTACTTAGTTGTTGCGTGCTAGGGTCATTCACGCAGAGCCGCGTACGCGTATATGAAATGGTGTCCTCGACGTTCCCCATCAGGGGACTGGTGTCCGGCAAGGGTGCCCTTTGTCCCCTGTGCTATTCAACTTCGCGATCGATTGGACAACGAAGCAGGCGCTTTCAGATTACGACGGTGTGATACTGAGTCCGAGCGTTTCGATTGCTGATTTGGAGTATGCCGACGACATCGTAATCTTGGGGGATGATCCTGAAACGCTTCAGACGACCCTGGAACGCCTCAGCTCATTTGCTTCTATGCTGGGGCTACGAATCAACACGCGCAAAACTAAGTATTTTACCACCGCCACTGGACCTCATCTGCCTCTCAAGATTGGTGGCGAGAACTTGGAGATGGTGAACACTTTTCGTTACCTTGGTTCGTGCGTGCTACCGTCAGGCCAAGCCAGGGATGAGATACCGACCCGTGTACAAGCTGCGCGCACGGCGTTTTCGCGACTACGTTGGGTTCTATTTAGCCGTAGAGAAATCAGCCGACGTACAAAGCTGCGCGTCTACAGAGCGGCGATTCGCCCAGTTCTCACTTATGGATGCGAGACGGGGCCTGTGCGGGTGGAGGATATGCGGAAACTAGAGGTTTTCGACCACTGGTGTCTCCGACGCATCCTCAATGTTCGATGGGATGAGCGGGTAACGAATGACGGGGTTCGCCACAGTTGTTTTGATATCCCTCGCCTGAGTTCGATATTGCGGCAACACCGATTGAGATGGTTTGGCCACATCCTGAGACGCTCGGACGCTGAACTAACCAGGATGACACTATCGCCGACACCCTGTGCAGAATGGCGTTGTCGTAGCGGAGGACAAGTGAAGACTTGGCTCGCCACCGTGCGATCGGACGTGGAGCTGCTTGGTCTACGATCGGTTTACGGATGGCGCACGTGGGACCGGACCTGGCTTACAATCTGCGCGGATCTCGCTTCTAACCGCCAAGCGTGTCCGGCTGCAATCCGTGACGTCAATGAAGCCGACTCATCCTCCAGGAGGAAATAGTCGCACTAAAGTAAAGTAAGTAAAGTAGGGTCAGTGACTTACGCGTATTTCATCCTTATCGGTTCGTGTAGATTGCTAAATCCCCTCAATTTTCTTTCTTTATATTATTTTATTGTGTGGTATCTATGCATGTTATCAAAGCAATATTGACCAGAGTGATGGCTATGGTTATTATAAAGATGGGCTACTTCACTTTGATATCTTAAACCTTGAGTCGGTAAAGTGTTGCCTCATTCGGCAGAGTAAGAGCAATTTGATATTATGGGCGTTATGGTAACCATAATAATAATGATAATGATGATGAACGAAACAGTGCTCAGCTCCAACTTTGTGTTAAGTAACGCAAGCTCGCACAGATACTCTAATAATCCAACAGACTTAACGGCACCGGAAAAGAAAGTCAATGACAAATCGACTAAATTAATGAAAACAATCCTCCCCGAAGGGGATTTACACGTATACACAAACGGACTACAGGCTTCCATAAGCAAACATGTTACTTCGACAAGTGAATCACGAGTGCAAACCGAGGTCAACTCACCTGTCATTCGCTCGACGAATCACTTCTTGCTCTGTATCAAAGCGCAACAGTGTGATCACGGGACCAAAAATTTCCTCTTTCACACTAATCATCTCGTCGTGACAATTGGTCAGCACGCATGGAGTAAGGAAATTATCGACGCACAAACCCGGGATGGAATCAGGTGTTTCGCCTCCGTGAAGAATCGTTGCTCCCTCAGAGACGGCGGAATGAATGTATTTTTTTACCGAGTCCTTATGCTGCTTGCTAATCAATGCGCCCATTGAAGTGCGTTCGTCGAACGGGTCACCTAAACGCAGCTTCTTGACAGCAGTAAGAAGTTTCTCGGAAAACAAATCGAAAATTGAACTGAAACATGGCAACGTGGAAAGTAAAGCGTAAAGACGATTAGTGTGCCTTTTTAAATAATCGATTAAAACCAGACCGAATGCAAAGGCGACATAAAAGCAATTACTGTAAACTAATTCGCAACATATTAAGTTGGTGTTTATGACGAGGTTCTGTTTATTGATCTCTTTCGGTCGATGTCCCCCATGGATGTACATTAAAAGCACACCGCATCGTGAAACATGAAAAAACCAGCCCGAATGCGGAGGGACAATCTCTTCCGTGGCGCTCAAGGCGATAGGCAGTACTCTTCTGATAGTCGACAGCATTTACACGCCCCACGGCCGAGAGTGATATGAGCTCTTTCCGGGCTTGAAGATAGCGGTTGATCAGATTAAGAACCCAACAAAATATACGATGTTGTTGTTGAGAACACCTCCTTGTATAGCACAGCGTCGTGTTGGAAAAAACTCACGAAAAATCCCCTTACTTCCTTTAACCGATTAGTATAAACAAAAACAGTAGAAAATTGAAGGGATGGTAATGTGACCACACTGGAACGATGTTTGTAAAATAACACACCCGAAATCAGATAAAGAGCATCAAAGTCATAGGAGGAACTCGAGCTCAGATACTGCCAGGTGGTTCGAGTCTAGATGGAAATGGAAATGGTAATAGCAGGAAAACTCCAGCATGCTTTGCACGCAGCTCATAGCCGATGGCAATCAATTTAGGAGGGTGGTGCTTGTTTAGGACCAAAGTACTGCACGATTGTACATCTGTCCCATGAGCTAAAATTGCTGCGACTTGGATTCAAAAACGCAGCGTGATAGACAAATGTTTGAGTAAAACATCGCAGATGCGGGGCCTGTACACTGGGAAAGCCAATAATAACGTGACAATGAGAATGTTTGTAGTCGAGCGCGTGTAATCATCTGAGTGACAGTAAAGTTATTTTCAAAAGGCGTATTTTTGCCGTAAAAGCTCAATTTCAATCGTATAATCACAAATGGGTCATGACCCGATGATAATCACAGAGCTACGAAGAAATAAAAGGCATAATAAAGAATCCACATTACCATCTTCACAGACAGCAATACATCGATAACACGTATCAAGGCGCAGCTGTCATACAATCAAGATGGAGTAATAATTACATAGAAAAACAGTGGGAGGGATTTAGCAAACTTCATGGGTCTATAGGGAAATGCCTAAACGAACAAGGTTGATGCGGCTACGGGAGTGACACACACACAAAGAGAGCAATAAAGTAGCTTGAATGAACAGATAGACAATCAACAGGACAGTTTCACCACGGCTTCAACAATCAGGCGCTATAACAAGCTTCCTCGTCAATATCTTTGACAAGCGTACAAGGCAAAACACACATACAATAACCTGCATATAGCAAGACCTGCGCTGAACACTGACTTTAGAAAGTTTACTAGTAAGCTGCTTTAGATGTGTCTGTATCTGATGATCACGCCGCTAATCGGGATGCGACGTTGCGAAAAGAACCAGTTTGGGAAATCGGTGGTCCGGCATCCGCAAAACGTGACCTAACCAGCGCAACCTGTGCGTGTCGGTCTGTCATTCTATATAGGTATTACGAATCAAAACATTATTACTGATGGCGTCGTTATTTAGTTTGGTTGTGTCAGTTAAAACCTGTGATATTACGAATACTTGGAGATGTCGATTATGCGGCTTGTGTAAGGCCCAAGTTTTCCAGCCGTATAACAACACAGCCTGAACCGTCGCTTCGTAGGCACAGCCCTTTAGTGGTAGTGATAGACCTTTCTGATGCCAAAGGTGGAATGAATGGAATGCTACGGGTCCAATAAGAATTTCAACCGATGACTCGTTACCAAGCGATGACTATTCCATTGGTACGACTGCGGAGATATGTGAAATGATAAAATGTTTGAAGCACCCGAGCGTCACGTAATAAGGCGCAGCTTGATAAATCGATGTCCTGCAGCAGAATGGTGTACTTCCATGGCGCAAGACCCATTCCGAATGCCGGTACAACAAAAGATAGTTTATTCAACATAGTGTACACATATCTGCGTGCAAGTACAAAATCAAGAATATATAACGGGCAAATAAAATAGAAAAGATACAATTGGGCATCGTGTCGGAAGACACGTGTGATGTACGCGGTATGTTAACATACATTTTTGAAACAGCGTTTCATAAAATTATTAGACAAGATATTAAGTAGGCTGCCGATAAGTACGATGCTGTTCTAAGGTCTTCTGAAGAGTGACAGACAGCATTTACAAGGACGGAAGCCAGCTTGCTGCTCTCGGATCTGCGATACGTACTGTACTTTCGAGCGGATAACCTCTAACCGATTGTACTCAAATTTCTTTGCATTATGAATACACGATCGGTCTCAAACATATTCCAATCGATTGATGGGAATGAGTGTTATTCATGTGCGATCAGAGCAAAAGTGCGAGGTTTAAAAGTGGAATCTGTGAGTTTCAGAATGGAGGATGCTCCAACATGTTCAGTATGGTCATTCCTAGGACTGGGGTTAAAGGAGGAAGAAGTTTTAGAAAGGAAGATGGAACGATCAGAAATTATTCGTCGAGCAAGGCCAGTAGTATTATATCTTGGCTTAACCGCATAGATGGACAAAGAAGGTAGGGCGAGCAGGTTTAACGCTTGCGACTGTCGATCCACTAAAGAATCATTTTTGTTGGAATAGTTAGGATGGAATTTGGATTAAGATACTACAAGGTCACCCATGTCTAAATTGGTTGAGACCGTGTTCATATGATTTTGATCAACTGACCAACTTAGTATGAGTGACTTAGATGATGCCCCGAGATCACTACTTCATGGGTCAATGATGTATCACGTTAATGTTTCGTCTCGGTGCGAGAGAAATCTTAGTGCGACAAACGAAACGACACATTTGACGGCAAACAAGTAATCAAACGCACCTGTGAACAAACACACGGGAAGCGTTCGAACAGACTTGTCCTTGCGTGTAAAAGTTGGCCATCAGCGTGCCCTTGACCGCTTCATCTAAATCGGCATCCGGCATGATAATCAACGCCGACTTGCCACCTAGCTCCACCGTGCTCGGAATAATCCGTCTCGCTGCCGTGGACAGAACACTGGAGCCGCCTGACACACTGCCTGAAGAACAAACACAATGAGCAATGTGTTAAGTTGCTCACATTAGCAGCACTGCATAACCGGTTTTGGGTTGTTTGTCGTAATGAGGTACAGACGGGAAGGTTAGGATCCGTGTTTTGATTGTATTCGACAATCAATGAAACGTCGCAAGTTGAGTGACGCGCAAAATCTCCAGGTATGTCAGAACCCAATGAGGATTTTTCTATAAAATCGGGACAGTATTGAGGCAATCAAATATAGTAAAAACATACATCAATTATTGGGGTGACCGGGTAAAAAATCCGGGTCAATGTCAAAACAATATCGAGTACGTACCAAGTTACAGACACGAGTCAAAATCAAAGCTAAGTTCAAATGTCCGAAAGTCCCACGCGATCGAGATTACGACAAATTGTGCGCAGCAAATCAAGGTCAAAATAAGCAAAGGGTTCATAAAGCGATAGGGTAATGACAGGTCAGAAAAGCCGTGTGGAAGATGATATTGACGGAACAGAAAGTATCAACACAGCGAGACATTGAGAAATGGTTAGTTTGTTATCATCAGTTGCCTTGGCTATAGGAAACATATAGCAGCGACGATGGGGCCCGCGGATCGCAGTTACAAACGCTTCTGGTATAAACACGAGAGATCGCATTCCTATTCAATGATAGATATTAATTAGCCTTTATTTTTGAATACTTTTGTATGTGTATTGCAGAGTTTAAAGCTCTAATTATCAGTAAGATGTTTGATTGGTCGTTATGATAGAATCTTAGCGGTAACGAATTTAGCAAGAAGACGCAGTATCAAACACAAAGTTGAGTGATATTCGGTTGACTTGGCATTACAATACATGCTCCCGTATGGCGCGCGTCTCAAATAGCTTCTAACAACCAAATCCAGCTTCTGGGCTGCACGAGTGGCTCCCCGAGCCCGGCGGAACTGCTTCTACCAACAGGAGAAGGGGTGAGGGCTAGTGATTGACGCCTGAAAACCAGTTTGCTTCGGGCAGATGAAGCTCCTTTGCCTGGGAGGGCATTTCATCTAAGGGAAGGAAAACCCTGATTTTAAACCTCCGCTGCCTTGCGGGATACCCGATCGTGGGAACGGCTTCGGGAGAAAACCCTGAGGAAAAATCTGAAACAGAGTCTGGCAAACGGTTAGTTGGTGCACACCACCTCTTTTTGGCAACTCCCTGCTGCCTTGAAGGTCGCGCTTGGTTGTGCAAAGGCTAGAGAAGCTGACTCGAACAAACACCGAGTGGTGCTGGGGACGCCGCTTTGTATCCAAATTACCAAGACTCTTCTTTGAAGCCGACTCATCTTCCAGAAGGAGATAGTCGCACAAAGTAAGTAAGTAAGTACATTACATGGTCTTTTGTCATTTCGCAAGCATTATTTCGTCAAATCTTTATTCACAGGTCTGTAGCTTCAAGTTTACACGGTGAAGGAACATGACCTTGAAGGAGATGATGACGATGATGAATACGTTACACAGGCTGATGGTATGGAAAATTTAGCAAGATTCAATAATTCAGCCCATGATTATTATTACAAATTAGGGCATGATGATGATTTACTGAATAAAAAGCTTAAATAATTCGATAGCGATTAAGCGACCCGTCGAAAGCAAGACATAATGAAGATGAGGAAGCAGCGAAACAGCGCACGAATCAAACGCACCGGTGAAAGAAGCCTTTGCGACCGCTGGGTGATTGATCAGTGCTTGGCCGACGTCCACATCGCCGAGAACAACGGAAAACAAATCGGCTGGACAACCCGATTGAGAATACAACTGGCTCAGACGCACGGCCGAGAGAACCGTCAAAGGGGATGGTTTGAATACCATTGCGTTCCCGGCAGCAAGGGCTGGGGCTGATTTCCACACAGCCATCTGATTAGTAAGCCATGAGAGCATCAGCATCAACAAAGAAAGCATCATATCGCTAAACAGTATGGGTGTTTAACTGTCATATAATTTTGAAGGAATGATGTTTACAAATAAAAAGAGGAAGGATGAGAATTAAAAAGCGACACGTGCCAACAAACTTAGTTGAACCACCTCTGTTTCTGTCTTGCAAACATATTGTTCGAAAAAGAAAATGATGGAAGATATGTTGTGATCACCTAATTCAATTCAATTCAATTTTAATGGTTTAAAAAGCATATAGCTTTATAAAAAACCACAGAATAATATGACAACAACGAATAATATAACAAGCAAAAATGGGATTAGATTGCTTACTGGGCAGTTCAAGAATCAAGTAAATATCCAAGGGCAGAAATTGTTTTCGATTGGTGGGATAACAAATGTAGGTGTATGGTGTTAAGATGTATAGTTTTCTTCAATGCACGGGTTTAGGGTCAAATAGGCATCAAGGCTTCTCTTAAAAGTTTGCTGGTTTGGTGAGTTCACAACATTATCTGGCAGATTGTTCCAAGTAAAACAAACTCGCACGGCAAAAAATGTCGTCTGCAGTTTAGTCTCGAGTGAGGGACAGTTAGAGTAAATGTGTGAGCTCTTGTATTATGCGAGATCCGTAGATTCAATAAGCATTGTAGAGGGTGATTTTCAGTATTCAATATATTATAAACCAGAATCAAATCCCCTCGGAGACGACGACGTGGATAATCAAATAAATTTAGCGTTTTGATTCGCTCATTGTAGGGTTTCCGGCTGAGTCCAGTGACAAGTTTGGTAGCTCGATGATATATTCGTTGCAAAGTCGCAACATCTTTTTTAAGCCATGGCGACCATGCTTGAACCGCATATTCCATCGTGGGTCTGATATACGTATTTATAATACAGGGAATTGTCTGTTTTGAGAACCTACCGAAAATTCTCTTTAAAAGCTAATGAAGCTAACAAGCTTGTTAGCTTGCATACCGAACCAGCACAAGTTCCACTTTGGAAGAAAGTTTGCGGAAAATTGACTTTCATGTGATCGTAAAACAGTGTGGAGGTATGGAGAGAATTACCGATGACGAATGAGTAGCAGAACACCACCCTCTGACGCAATACAAGAACAGCAAGCACAGACAGTGACGAAGGCGGCAATCGCGAACTCGTAATAATTGGTATCTCGGAAGGTTCTAGCGACCACATCCTCAGAAACATGAGGAGATGTGGGGACAACCTCAACCGCTATCGAATGATATGCAATACGTCAAGGTCAGTCAAACAAGTCCAACATAGCGAGGGCATGAATTGAGCCGGACAGCATGAGACAAATCACAACAAGGTGACAACGGGTACAGGCATTGTCAAGATAGTGTTGTGTTAACGTGATTTGTCTATATAAGATGGACGTGTGATGTTTCGTTCTTCGCGGTGTATGTAACAAATGCGGTTGACGAATATGTTCTCTGGTGTCGAGGGATTAGCATTAGGCAGGTTGACCTCAGCGAAGAATCGGGACTCAATCGCTAAGTGCCGGAGTGACGTGGTCAATTTCACTCGAAGCATGTACAAACATGGATACGTGGTAGGTCCCCGATTGACTTGGCGTAATCTGTCCAACCTTACAACACCTAATATGTGGACGAGAGATTGTTAGGAATGTGGCAAAATAGTGATGGATGCGTATGAAACCACATGCATGGAGTCAGATAATGTGCCGCACAGTGATAGACTGCAAGCGGGACGACCTTGCTCACATCCTTAATGACAGGTATAATGACCTTGATACTGCACCGTGTTTTCGCGTGTAGCACAATACCAATGGCAATCGATTTAACACAATAACCGATGTTCCGTAAGCTCAAGGTTTATTTCATTGATTGACATCAATGAAGCTCCGAGGTAGCTGTACAGTTTGACAATGCTATCGGAATATATACCATGAGTTCCACGATGGCTCCTACACCACTTGCAGGATGTGCAATCGTGCAGTATTTCTGTGCTGTGCGGCTAACATCTTGCAAAATTGATTGGCCAACGGTAGTGAGCTGCATGCTGAAACACGCTGGAGTCTCACTACTATTTATATTGCTATTTCCCTCCTCATATATGTCTAGGCCTGGGCAACCTGACAGTATCTTAGCCCACGTGCAGCCTCTGACTGTGCGGCACTTTGCCTGGATCAGGCTTGTGCTTCCATACCATACCATACCTACACCACTTATGCGTAAACTCGGTGCAATCATCCTACACATTTGGTGTTTGGATGTCGCAAACTTTACGCTGAGTATTGCTGGGTGAAAACCCACCCCCAACCAGGCCACTGCAATCACGAAGAGCGTGAACAAGCAAAGTGGGGTGTAAGCAAAATAGTTTTCTTCCACTTTCCGAAGCACTTTAATTTTACGGGGAAGCGAAAATTAGGTAGAAAAAGTATACTTTACCACCAGAATACACCGCAATTCATGTGTGTGCCTAGTGTTTACAGCAAATCAGAGGACGTAAGAGCGCCTGAAACAAATATGCGATGAGGAAGATGAGCAAGAATGAATGAATGAATGAATGAATGAAGGCACAAGCCTGATCCAGGCAAAGTGCCGCTGTCAGGTTGCCCATGCCTAGACAGATATGAGAAACAAAATGGACATTGTGGTGAGACTCCAGCGTATTTCATCATGCAGCTCACTACCGGTGGCCAATCAATTTAGCGCGGTGTTAACCGCACAGCCAGGTGAGCCAGAACAGACGGAATAGGTTTGACGTTCGTTTAGTGCAATGTAAGACAAGAAAAACTGACCAGCCAACCTAAAATTGGTTCTATTCACGTGCAGTATAATTCCTGAGACCTAGATGATAGAATTACACAAGTTGGCTAGCAAACGGAATCGAGAGACTTGGCAATTTTAAAAAGTCACACCAACCTGAAGTGGGAAATTCCACGCTCCGATGCCAGCACAAACGCCAAACGGTTCACGCCGCGTGTAGTAAAAGCTGTGGGCAAAAATGATTAAACTGAACAAAAGACATTTATTCCATTTGAACCGTAAGAGCATGCTGATCTCCTTCGTTCAATCATGGATGACTTCCTTAGCAAAAGATGATTCGATTAACGGATTAAATGATTGACAAAAGGAATCAAGCAGTCTCTCATTTCTATTTTGTTTCCCATAACTGTCCAGGCCTGGGCAACCTGACAGTATCTTAGCCCACGCGCAGTCTATGACTGTGCGGCACTTTGACTAGATCAGGCTTGTGCTTTCATACATACATACATACATACATACATACATACATACATACATACGTACGTACATACATACATACATACATACATACATACATACATACATACATACATACATACATGCATACATACATACATACACACAGTAGATGCAACAACCGTTTTGGTGCGGTTTGCTTTGTAGTACGATGGGATTGTAGATACGGGGAAAGGAAAAAAACAACAAAACTGTGACGATTACGTTTCCGGTAAATCATACACCGCGAATTATAAAATCATTGTACCCACGAACCCAAATTCCTGCAAAACGGCCCCGAGCTAAAACAGCTTGTCGTGGGTTGCGATGCTTTAGCGTTATCTATGAATATACAGAAAAGTAAAACAACAAACGGTGCATGAGAGACAAACAGAACCATCAAGACGAAATTTAAGAAAGGTGAACAACTGAGTGTGACAGGTGCTGACGGCTGAGTGAAAATTTAGTGATCCGAAAATTACCTGGCAGGGTTGGGTGGTACGGGGGAGTAGGAGCCGTTCAGACAATGGATGAATCCAGCGAACAAATCGATAGTGTCTGCGCACGCCTCAACGTCGGCTCGTGCTTCCCACACAGGTTTCCCGGTATCTAAGACTTCTAATTCTGTTAGTCCAGTGACTTCATGACGCAGGGTACGAGCAACGTTATGTAGAATCTGTGAGAGCAAGAATCAATTGACATAAACTAAATGGATGCAAATTTTTGAAGCCCAATTAAAACACTGCTGGGAGAACATTGAATATGAAGTAAAACGACAGCATATATACAAACACAATGATTTAACCTAAAGAAATATCGTAGGGGCTGATAGACTGGATATGCTGAGAGATATTGTAAGATTGACCGAGACTGTGATACTAAGATAGGCACCGCTCAGTGGCAGTGGGAATGGGATAAGCGACCTATTACACCTGCTTGAGACATAGACATGCCACAACCGAACTACTGCATCATGTGTTCTTTGGATAGTTTCTTTGAGCAGTGATTGAGTTGAACCTATCGGCTTTGATGAAAAGAACGAAGCCAACTAACACAGATTACTGATTTAATCGGATCTAAATTTTTCAGGAATGTGTACACAATCACTTTCCGAAAAGGTTGCGTGGTCTTTGTTCAAGAAAGCGGGAGGCGTGCCGCTGTTCTGACAGTTTCTTCAAAATTGGACACTAATGTGCAAAGCCAAATGGTCATTGCAGGTTTTACGAGTCTACTGATGAGTAGCACAACTAGTAAATTATACAAGGTAGAATAATTTAATACTTGCCATCAAGCGTTGGCTACCGAATGATTCACAAACGACAGAGTGGTTTAAAATTGTAGAGTTGAACAAGCCAGGACAAAAAATCAAGCGCCTTTGTTGCAATGTCAAGCGTTACGAGCTTGCATAGGACTAGCTCGATTAACTTTGCACGAGAAAAAGGTTAACAGCGCGGAGAACCACAAGATATGAAACCACACCGATAATCAATTAATTACATGGATTGAAGCCACGGTTAAACATGCATGAGAACTTCAAACTTTAGATCAATGATCTGTAAAGTGGACCTCAGTCAGCTTATCAAACCAGCGAAAGTTTCAAGCACTCATGTCTGGTTGCCACACCAGGGGTGGCGATCAGTTGTGAGCCTTGAAACAGTGGAAAATTGGACATTGAATTTGTAATTTGATGCTAATCTTAAACATACTCGGCACACGTAACAAATGGATGACCGGCCGGCATAGCATATTCAACCAACTGATCAAATCTGTTCGCCTCCATCGTTCGATCTCAAACAATGATGTACATCGCAAGCGTACGATAGTAGTGACCACGTTTCGAAGTGCATACGTCAGATGAACATAAACAGTAGTACTAGGCTGGCTGTTAACCATACCAAGGATTTATTGACAGTGGGTATATTCGACTTCAGACACGGTGCTCCCCTGTATGATCACATGTTTACTCACGAAGATAGAGACCCATCTGCTCAGATTCGTTAAGTGCTTATTGAGCAAACTCGAAAGGGTGAAAGCCACCGATGGCAGGGCAAATAAACTTACTCTGCCAAGTGGGCTTGGTCAATTACTGTATACTAACGGTTTTGTGGATACGGACTACGTATAGGCAACGCTACCGGTGAAGAGAGTTGTAGAGCTAGGGATTTGGAAAGGTTATCGAATGCTACGGATTCAAAAACAGGCCTTCCAGTCACAAAATGTGAGAGCGCTTTTACGCTATCGGACTTCAAAAGTTAAACAGAAAAAGAAGTATTACAAAGGGCATCGGGATCATTTTCCATTGTGTTTGTGTTTGGATAACAAACCACACTAGTTTTAGGAGAAAATTATCGACAGGCACGTAAAACGACCAGCCTACGTTGGGCAGCAAAATGGCATTGAAATAATTACGCAGTTCCATGAGACGGGCGGAAGGTTGTCCACTCACTTTTGCGCGTTCCATTGGAGAAATGTTGTACCATGCTACTTGCGCCGCACTGGCTTTTTTCACAGCCTGATCCACATCAGCAGAGGTAAACTGCTTGAATTGGACCAAAGGACAAGCGGTCGCTGGATCATGGCAAAGTTCAAAGCCAGCGAGCACAGAGTCAGTGGGCTTTAAAATACCAAGCGGTTCACCGCACAACCAGGAGCGAAGATTGTCAGTGGCTCGAGAGCGGGCCGAGACATAAGTGGAAGCATTCATAAGACGTTTGATTGAACACGGTGACAGACACTTGAGCAATGTTTGAGATTGTAGAAACATGAACCTAGGAGGTGAATAAAGTGAAATTCGGTGTAATAAACGAGGGAAAATCGTTCATGATTATATACGTGAACCAACTGATATAGAAGAGACTGAATGCATCACGTGTGGTCATAACATCAATGTGAACACTGACAACAATAAGTTAGTAAAACATGATTCAGCATTATGCATGAACGGCCGCTTGTGTAGTACTTCTGTCCAACACAGCAACCATAATATATTTGTCGCCGCGGTAGTAAACTTCAAGCGGATAGTAGCTGTATTCCCACTGACATTTCATTCAGTCCTCTCCGTGCCGGGTGGCACATGAGGCGAAGACAACTTCACGCCAGTGGTTCCGATCTGTCGCTGCTTCCGTTGCCGTCTGCACCGTGAATCCTTGTGCATGTAGTTCGCGTTCCAAAGTTCTGCGCCAAGTTTCCTTGGGCCGTCCCCTTTTCGTTTACCTTGCGGATGCCAGTGCATGGCTACCTTCGTATGCGAACTGGGATCCATCCTGCAGACATGACCGAACCACGGATCTGTTGTCATCGTTTCCGTAGCAATCTAGGTTTTACGGGGTAGGGTTGCTAGCCCTAAGCCCAACCCTCCTCCTTTCTCAGACGGGCTTGGGACCGTCCTTGGCGGAGTTCCCACTGCCATTACCGCATTCTTACGCATCTGACGGCTTCACAACATCTCACCCAACGAGCAATCCGTAAGCCTATTCATCAATTTGGTTTGAGGCATAAACATTAGCTTGCCAGTACATACGCGTGGATATGTGCCTGTTTGTCTCAAATATTGCGAGATAAGCTCCACCGGCATCGCCGCACAGTCACGGTCAACCAAGGTGGCAGTCGCTTCAGGATTGGTTGCGCAAACCAAACTTTATCTTAGAATTCTAGAGCACCGTGCGCGATACCAGAAGCGAGTCATAGCGTGCTTTATCAATTTTTGCCCCGCCTTCGTAGACCAATGTTGCTTTTGAGAGGTTACATCTACGGTGAAGAATCTCATGAACTCAATTTGTTAATAATAACAATACAACGTAGTCCGCGGCCATCATGTTGTTGACTGGAAAATGGAGCAGGCACGAATCAAACGCTGAAAATACCAATTTCGTTGGATCTACATTTACCAAAAAATGACGCCGTCTTCCCGCGTGCGCACAACGAAATTCTATAAGAGGCTTCGGTTAATAGCACCACTTTCGTTACCAGGGTCTCTTTCGAGACTAATGCTTAAAAAACCAATATGTTTTAGTTGTGTTTACCGCACCAGGTTAAACATTATTTAAATCGACTACGTTTTAGTCTCGACGTACTTTGATTCCGTCACTAAAACGAATAACGAATTAAGACAACGCAATTGTCACATTTAAAACGCCCGGAATTAGAGTAAAAACCGAAATAGACCAGCACCAAGGAACCCTGAGGTCACAAGATGTTCGCTAATTGAAGGCGCTGGACAAACGTTATCATATGGTAATCTTAGGTATCTAACACAGCGGCAGAGTATCTAGTGTTACTGCTAGGAGGTGCAGTGCCGGGCTACATCCGTCATGCGTTTTCATCCCATGGCGAAGAATGCAATGGCTTGCCATCTTATGTGTAACATATTCGGAGTTTACTAAAAAAAATTTGACAAGGAAATTGACTGTATTTGTCAAAGACCGTCAAGTGAAGTAAGATGTAAATGTCCTGCGTAACCTCCACGGCTAGAAAGATTGAAACTAGCGATGAGCACCATGCGAGAACACGCTGTAGTTTTAATGCCCATCATCCTTATACGCTTGCGTATGTTTAGGCAATCAAACAGTCTCTCGGCACTTTGCCCGGCCGCGGAATTATGATTTCACACCTTAGACATCAAGATCACAGCCGATCAAACGACAGGTAAGAAACCCGCAAACCGCTTCGTTTGACGATTATGAGTATGTTGTTTTGACATAAATATTAGTAGGGAAAAATAAAAAGTATAGTGTCAACCTGTGGAAATGTGGCTGAGATCTAAGAAGCAAGTCATGCTGCCTGTGTGTATTCTAACGTATATAACGAATAAAATAACAACGCTTTCCCTCTTCAGCAATGATTCAATGACATAGGAGATGACGCACATGGATAGAGTCGGGGAATGTGCCACAAAGAGATGAACAGCATCTGGAATTGAACCGTAATGGCTTGTCAAAGTTGGTGAACCAAAATGGAGCAACAAACGCGGTGAGAAGAGTCGATTATCGGTGGTTGCGTATTAGCTGAGATTATGTCAGGTTACCTAGATATAGATAAATAACGCTAATGAGGTGCAATTATGTATGATGAAAATACAAGTCGAGATCCAGGCAAAGCGCGACGCAGTCAGAGACTGCGCGTGGGCAGGTTATATTTTGCGACTACTCATCATTACCAAGTCCTTCGAAATATTCGCAAACTTTATCACAACGGTCCACATTGGAAGCACTTGACTCGAGTTTCGCTCTTATTTGAGCTCATCAGCAGTGCATATCCTGTCTTGGGTCAGATTCGAACCCAGGACCTTCCCCATTGTAGTCTCATGCATTACGGCATGAGCTATCGTCCACCGTTTGACCGATCGCGATTCAGCCTTCATGAATGTTTCTCCACACTGGCACATTTGAGTAGCGTCATATGTCTGACCAGTCGAGAAGGAGCCAGCAACATCTATTGTAGTCGTCCAACCGATCTGATCTCTTTGTCAGGTATTCCCATCAGATACAGTGTAAGCTAACACCGATTAAATCTGACGGGAATTGTTGTTTCAGTTTGTTCATTATGTTTTGCGACTACTCATCAGTACCAAGCACTTCGAAATATTCACAAAGTTTATCATAACGGTCCACATTGGAAGCACCGGACTCGAGTTTCGCTCTTATTTGAGCTCATCAGCAGTGCATATCCTGTCTTGGGTCAGATTCGAACCTAGGACCTTCGCCATTGTAGTCTCACGCCTTATGGCCTGAGCTACCGTCCACCGTTTGACCGATCGCGATTAAGCCTCTCAGGTTGCCCAGTTCTAGATACGTGGAATTATCATCCTAATGAAGTACATATCTGAAGACAGACAAAGCAACATAAACCAGCACAGTAAAAAGAAAATAATGGAAGAAAAAGTGTATTCTTGGGGATATATACAACAATGACAACAGCCAGAATGCGATTCACCACTCTGCTGCTAGGTTGTCCAGTTCCAGCGGGTTACGATCGGAAAGAAATTCCAATTCTGCCTGTCCGCCTTCAGTTTTGGCAGCTGGGTTGAATAGCCAATTGTTTTCCAGATAAAATTGCAAACAAGCGTCAAATTCCATTTTGTTGTAATTCTCTACCAGCAATGGGACAAACGGATCGAGACATTGAAAACCTGACTTGCCTAGGAGGTAACTGAAACAAACGAAATGATGCTTTTTGGTAGTGACGAAAAGCGAGGTAACAAACGTCACAAATTACACGAAAATGAAGAAGCTTGCGCTGGGGAAACTCAAGAAAGCATGGGCAACGCAAGGAATTAGATGGGGCTATAGCTCATTGTTATTGGTTAAACGTATGATACTATCAAAAACAAAGGTTTGAAGTTGTCTGGTGCACCAAGCAGTAGTACAAAAGACACAAGTATAGTGATGCGCTCAACTAAATAAATATAAAAAGTGAGAAGAGCGCATGCAGTATACGTGCTTTATAAAGAGTTTGTAAATAGCACGAGGCTTGAAGGCGAAGTGCCCCACAAGCCGAAGCACTCACGGTAAAATGAATGAGAAAATCAATGGCAACTAGAGTAAGCGATACGGACAGCGCGAGGTCGTAGATACAGTTGTATTCATCAAAGCATGGGATTAGCTGGCCGTTACAGAATTTTAGAATTATAGTACACAGTGGGGTTTATCATGTCACGCATGTTTGGGAAAAGGTGGACCTGCCTAAACCACGGTGAAACTTTGTTTTCTAAAAAGTCATGATACACGATACAAGCTAAGCATTAAAATAGAATTAGTACACAATAAATTGATGATGGGCCTGACGACATAATTTGCATACTATTGTGCCATAAACGAATTATTGAACATCATGATGGTTTGAAGTACAAACTGGAACCGACAACGCATTCTTTCAGCAGCTCTTGTATTCACCGTAGTTCATAAACCGTGACTGAACGCGCATGATCATCCCTGATTGCGAATGTATGCATGAAATCACAAGCCTAATCCAGGAAAGGTGCCGCGCAGTCATAAACTGTACATGGGTTAAGATATTGTCAGGGCCTAGACAGATATGGGAAAGGAAAATAGCGATGACAATGAGACTCTAGCTTGTATTCGCATGCTGCTCACTACCGGTGGTAAATCAATTTAGCACGGTGGTAGCTGAGCAGTACAAAATTACTGCACTATTTCACATCAGTGCAATCCCAATTCATAGCTAGCAAGAATATATTTTGCCAAGGTGGTGTGATAGATAGATAGATAGATAGATAGATAGATAGATAGATAGATAGATAGATAGATAGATAGATAGATAGATAGATAGATAGATAGATAGATGGATAGGTGCCGGTGTTTTCAGTTGAGTAATGCTTCCCTGAATGACGAATATAACCCGAGAAATGGATAACTGCCAAAGAATTAGGTATTAAATTGCTCGATTGTATGCTATCTGTCGAACGTTGTAACAACAACCGCTGCAACAATAAAAATTGTGTCGAATAACAATCATTTACGTTGCAGCTTATGTTGACTTATAACCAAAACGGCGAACGTCATACATCAGAACTGTGTAGTCTCGGTTATGCAGCACATAGTTCACGGAGGGAAAAGTTAGTG
This sequence comes from Atriophallophorus winterbourni, assembly GCA_013407085.1. Classification (NCBI taxonomy): domain Eukaryota; kingdom Metazoa; phylum Platyhelminthes; class Trematoda; order Plagiorchiida; family Microphallidae; genus Atriophallophorus; species Atriophallophorus winterbourni. Next base: position 2,121 of record JACCGJ010011622.1, on the reverse strand, counting down.
AACAGTTTGTCTGTACTCGAGCAGGTAACGCCGCGCTAAATTAACTTGCCGTATGCCGAAAAAAACGCTGTGGTCTGGGTAACCTGGTATTGGCTCAGCCCACATGCAGTCAATGACTGTGATTTTTAAATACGATAGCGGTAGTGAGCTGCATGCAGAAATACGCTGGAGTCTTGAGGCAATTTCTATTTTCATTTCTAATATCAGTCTGGGCCCGGGGGACCTGACAGTATCTTAGTCTATAATTGTGTGGTACTTGATTGGCCACCGGTAGTGAGCCTCGTGCTGAAATACGCTGGAGCCTCACTACCATTTTTATTCCCTCCCCTCATATCTGTCTGGGCCTGGGCAACCTGACAGCATCTTAGCCCACGTGCTGTAACAAAAGCGTTGTTATTATCACACCTATCTGGAATGTTAAAATCAAAGTTCCTGACCAATAAAGCTGGCCCATTACTTTGGAATTAAAACAGGTTCATGATTAGGGCCTAGTGAATATTGGTCTTAAACATTATTGGATGTCAGCCTCGACTTTAATGTGATCATGTGTATATTGTAGGAAAGCACAAGCCTGATCTATACTAAGGGCCGAACAGTCATAAACTGTACGTGGGTTAAGATACTGTCAGGTTGCCAAGGCCTAGTATGTATGTATGAAAGCACAAGTCTGATCCAGGCAAAGTGCCGCACAGTCAGAGACTGCACGTGGGCAAAGATAATGTCAGGTTGCCCAGGCCTGGACAGTTACGAGAGAAAAAAATAGAAAGGCATATGTTAGTGAGACTCCGGCCTGTTTCATCATGCAGCTCACTACCGGTGGCCAATCAATTAAGCACGGTGTTAGCCATACAGCACAGAAGTACTGTACGATTTCACATCCGTGCAATCGTGATTAGGTGAACTGAAAAGTAGCTTTATTGATTTTAGTTAGCAGCGAATGTTAATTCAAGTGACGCAATCAACGTGAACACAAAACATCGCCTACCCAGGTGTATATTTTTCTCGATCGGTCGGCCAGGCCGCGCGAATATTGGTCGAGGTGAGTATCACACCGTGGCGCCAATCTGCACGCAACGCGCGAATCAAATGATGCACAATTGCGAGTCGATCGACAGTAACACGACGTCCGAGCGTTTTGTCTTTTAATCGCGTGGCGCGACACCATAGAAAATTCACTCCATCGATCAGCAGTAAACATGGAGGTCCATCTGGTTGCGAGCAGAGTGAACGCATCTGTGAAGGATGCGACGATGAAGAAGGCAGTTATTTACAGGGTGGAAAAACACGTTCATTCAGAATCCAATCCTTGGCTAAATTGTACCGATTTTAGTTAAAAGTATAGCGACTTAAATCGAGCAAAACGAAAATAATATTGAATGAATGACAAAGATTAAAATTTAATGACACTGGGAATGTCATAGAGTGAGACTAGGTGCATGAGGCTATTTAATGAAAACTGCGTGTGCCTCGCAGAGGTGAAACAGATTCAGAGCAGGCGAGGATACGATCAATCGAACACAGTAAACTCACGACGAACAAAACACATCTCTGAGACATGAAGTGCAGTAATGCCATCCCGCATCATTTCGAGGAGGCGATGATCCTTTAAGATGAACACCGTAGTCTTGTCTGTCACCTATGGGACAACATATTATATTATTATATTTGCACAATCTGATACAGATATAGTGCCGTTCAACATAAACAATGAGATGTACAAAACGAGAAGGGGGGTACAAAGCGTTGTCATCGGCATCGTTGAACGTAGGCATGATACTACCCGGTTGCCTACACCGAAGTAGGGGAGATTTCGTTTAGGGGGTCCCACCCCGAGCCTTTACCTACAAGGCAGTGGAGCGAGAAAGGTTCGCACCTATCGGTGGCCGGTGACCGACGAAGCGGTTCATACGCCCTTTTCCGGGAATTTCCAGTTCGGAGCCCGATAACCCCGTTGATAGGTTGGTGACTTCAGTTTTGCCTGTGCACCATACAATGTCCTTGGATAGGACAAGGGGCAGTGACTTTTGGAGCGGCGAGTCACATCCGCCGCGTCGTGATGTCATCATTGGATTTTTGTGGCTTTTTATAGGGAGAACGCTTGCCAGACGAAAACCCACCACA